>JAGDQP010002224.1:36986-52609 GCA_022664845.1 Lepisma saccharinum
GACCATTGACCCTTAGTAATACAAGCACAGAGCTTACATACAACAGTCATAGCTCGTCCAGTATAAAAGAGATATGGAGGTAGTGAAGCACCTTCTTTGCGTGTGTTTGTTGTATGACTTTATAGTGGGTCTGTCAGCTGTCGCATTAAGTCGCCTCATATCCCAGGCAGTTAGTGAGAATGAAGTGAACGAACGCACCGCAAGGCATTGGTTCCAGAACTTTCGTTCGGGAGATGTGAGCCTTGCTGATGAACCTCGCAGTGGACGACCACATGTGTTGGATGACGAGGTCCCGAAAGCAGCCATCGAGGAGAACAGTGGTCTAACGTGTCTAACTTGCAGAAAGGATCCATGTTTCCGCTGAAATAGTCAGACTGCACCTTCATCGGATAAGGAAGTCATACAGGTTAGCAAGTGGGTACACCCACACATTGTAGGCAGCTAACAAGGAACAACGAGTGACAGCCTGTTTCTCCTTGCTCACTCGGCACCTGAACATACCCATATTTGGTCGTTTGCTCACTGGTGACGAAAAGTGGATCCTCTAAGACACTCTCAAGCGTACCAGATGAAACGTTGGCCAAAGGTGTTGGATTTTGATGGAGCTAACTTCGAAACTTAAAGGTACGTACCGTCAATTGTATTGCACTTTGAATATCACTGTTCTAGAACGGCAAAACATTTTTGGTTACCTTGTATATATATGTTCCTTTAAACTGATCTCTCAAAATACGCATCTTACCCAACACATCAGTCCACTAATTTTAGAGAAGATGCCTAAGATACATTAAGATATATGACAATAGATTTGAAATTAAAATGTGAACCTTCATGTCTACATTATCTTTATAAATGCCATTCAAATGACATTAAGTTTTAAATGGTATTCAGATTATGTTGAATAATTATGCAAACTACTACATACGCCCATGTACGACCCCATTTTATTAAAAAAAAATGTTCAAACAAATGAGTGCCTAACCGGAAAACAAAGAAAGCTATCTTAATAATGCAATGCATTTACGTAGTGGGTATGTATACCGACATTCGTGGCAATATATCATTTCACCTGTTTCCCGCCGTACACATAGTTTCTTCGTGATACAGTCTAAGCATGTACTTGACAGTTAAGTCCATTTTCTACTTTATCATGGAATTCAGTCCGATCCTAAACTATTTACTGTCTAGACAAAATTATTTTAGGCTGAAAAAGAGTTTTAATTTTTATTTTTCAGAGGACTTGCTTTGCTTCCACATGACAGATTACGCTACATTCACTACAGCTCTTTAGAGATGATACAAACTAGAACTCACACTATACAAGCTTTCCATTTGGGATAATAGTTATGGACTTACACTACTGTAGCCAACTTTCGACGATAGGCATCTTCCCTCAATTAACTGTGAAATATTAAGTAATTTGAAAATACAATATTAAATATTGTAAATGTCCTTTTGAATACATATTTCTTCAAGTTGCTCATTTTAAAATGAAGTAAAATGAAGTTGTACGAAGATATTAAGATTGAAGTTTTCCGGGACCATTCAGTTATATTCGGAATATTGGCATCTCGAAAGGAAAAACTAATTACAAAAAATCGGATAGCGACTATATTTAATCAGAGACATTTACAGGCAAATGTGAAGGATCTTATTAAGATAATACCATACAAATGCTGAGCACTGATTGAAAGATGCGTTAAGGCAGGAAAAGATGGAAGAAGAGACATGGTGATTCCAGCTTGAGAAGATTTTTGCAGTAAATCTGCAAAGTACCAGAAAGCTGTGACAAAGTCCAGATGACAAAATGAAGGCGTGTTATATCGCGAAATCAAAGCAAAATAGTCAGTTAAGTGTGTACACTTGAGCTCACAAGAGGTCATATTCCTTTGCTTATTGTCTCTACTATTTCATCACTTTGCCTTTTCTTCTTCACTTTATCTGTTTGTGCATCTCTCCTTAATTAGATGGCTACTTATCAACTAGTTTCATCGTAGTTCTGTTCATTTAACAAAGACTCGAGACATTTCCATATAGTAATTTTCCTGTCCCTGCTATGTTCAATGATGTAATTACACTCAAGAAAGTTGACTACACATATTTTATTACTTTTTCTGCTTTATAACCGAACAAACAAGTAATCAAACTTTCAATATGAGCCTCTCTATCCCCTCCACTTCTAAAAAGTTTCAATATTAAGGACGTGGAACGTTTTCTTAGAAGATCATTCGTCTTTCCTCTTCGTTTCCTTTCATAAAAATGTGCTCGTACGTAAAGGTTAATAAAGGAAATACGACGAGCAAGTAAAGATCGGAAAAAGCAAAAGAGAAAAACGGATATAACATTGACGAAAATTCTTAAAGGAATCTGAAAGAAATATAATAAGGGAAAAAAGAAGTTCTTCAGTGGTATTAAAGAGAAAATGAAAGTAAACTTACATCTTTCAATTATGAGTTGAATATCTTGAAGATATAACTGATCTAACTCAGTGTAACGAGGAATATGCTGGGTCTACGTGGAAGAGAGAAACGAGGGTACGAAATTTAATGGTAACATTAAGTCAACGTATAAAATAGGAGAACATCCCGGAAAAGTTTTTCTCCCAATTTCTCAAACTGAACGATCTTTTTGTGTTAGCAGAAAGTTTCCACCGATTCTTAGAAACGTACAGGAACCCTGAAACCAATTGCAGAGTCTCTTTCCTTTTCTCTTGCTGACTATATGCCTCAATATACGAGTATTCTCTTTCTATCTTCAGCATTTACTTGATTATGAACTTAATTGCACATAGCTATCGTCTTTAACTAGGTCATTAAATATTGAGAACAATAGCTTCAGAGGAAAGCGAGAACTTATGCATAGCTTTTTAATGAAATAGATGATCAACTTGGTAGTCTCTACGCTGTGTCATCTGTGTAAAAATTAAAAGGATGAAAAGAAATAACGTTTTTTGAAAAGTTATTAATTATTTACTTTATTTATTTATTTATTAGAAGTTAGCACGGATACAGCAAACTCTATTTTACACCGTTCTTGTAACAAAAAATAAACAATAATAAAAATAATATAATGACAGACTTATGCAATAAGAACAAATATTTTTTTTAAAATTTATTCTAGAGTCATATAACAAGCCTTTAGAAATTTACTTTTACTGAAGCAGCAGAAATCTGGTGGCAAAGGAAGAGTATTGTAAAAATGTGATAATCTATATGCAAGAGATAGCTGGACCAAATACAATCTCGGTTTTGAGAGGTAGAAATAATGTTGTGAACGTGAATTTTGTCTGGGTACTCTTAGGTTAAAAAGTGGAAGAAGGTCGTTGTTTCTGAGTGTATCTTGCATTATTTTATAAAGAAATTTTAAGTTATTTAGTGTGTCTATGTTTTTTAAGTCAAGAGAATTCAAAATGTCTAGGTTAGATTTGTGTTGGAAGTTGGGTACGCTGTGTTGTAGAATGCGGATAAAGAAATTTTGGACTTTATGCAATTTAGATAAATTGGTTTCACAAGCCATAGACCAGATAGATGAAAAGTATTGAATAGTAGAAAGTACACAAGTGGGAAAATATGACCGAAGAGCTCTGAAATCTTTAATATCCGTAAACCTGTAGAGAAGTCCAAGACGTTTGAGTGCTTTAGAAGTTACGAATTCAATGTGAGGAGTAAAACTGAGTTTTTCATCAAATATGATACCCAGGTCTTTGTAATAGTATACCCATGGTATATTAGATGAGGATAATGTGTATGTACATTTTGTGTTATGGGTTTTGAGTGAGAAACGCATTACAGCAGTTTTGCAAGGATTGACTTTCAGTAACCAATTATTGCACCACATTTCAACAGAATCTATAGCTGCTTGGAGGAAGAAAGTATCTTCTGTAGATTTAATTGTCTTAAAAATTTTGCAGTCATCAGTGTAAAGAAATACCGAACAGGAATTATCTATCTGTTCAAATGTCATCAATGAAAAGGGAAAATAAAACTGGCCCTAAGGAGCTTCCTTGAGGGACACCTGAAAGCATGGGGAGTCACTTGGATGTGCTACCAGACAAGACGACACGTTGTTCTCTCTCAGACTTATATGATGTTAGAAGCTGAAGGAGGGGTCCGTGTATAGTAAATCTGGAAGCTAGCATGTGTATAAGAAGTTTGTGATTGACAGTTTCAAATGTTTTGGAGAAGTCTAGGTATATGACGTCAAGTTCTTGTCTATTTGCTAGGGCATCCGTGGCGTGAGGCAGTAGGACAGCTAAGTTGGTTTCACAGGATACATTCGGTACAACACAATGCTGGGAGGGATAAAGAAATGGGAAGACATGATTTTGAATTCTGTCTGTTATAATTTTTTTTCAAATTAAACCGAGGGCAGAAAGAAGGGAAATAGGTCTATATGAACTAACACAATATTTTTCACTTTTCTGTAAACCGGAGTAATATTTAGGATTTAAGAAAGATGAAAAAGGTTTATGACTTCCTTATAATTCAAATATTGAAAAACAGATTATCTACATTTTTTTAAAACTTGTTACAAAAGAGATATAACAATTTACTTTTGGTGTATTTCCGAAACAATTTGAAAATTGTCAAGCTTTATTCCCTAGAGCAGCAACTTACTAATGAATTATAGCAAATTAAAATTTAACCATTATAATATTGAAAATTATTTTACGAGATCGCTTTTTGCAATGATCAACACATTTGTTAAAAATATTGTAAACAATGTCCAAGAACATTCTTCGTTCTCATCATAGAAAGTATTTTAAATAATGTAACTATGTAAGACGATTGTATAATTACAACATCTAATAACGTAATAGTAAATGTAAGCATGATTTGTCCATGTGTGCTACCTACCATAACTCCTCAATTCAACCCCGCAGCCGCATAAGGGTTATATGGTATGGTAGCTCTCCAGCCCCCATCAATGGAGAAGGTTTCGGGATATTTAAGTGGAATGCCTTGTTTATGGTATTCATAGGAAATCACATAGTTCATTCATGTATGTATTTATTAACATTTTACAATTAATGAGATTCCTTCTCTCCCCAAAGAAATGTTTTTAACGTTAAGTTTACCGAAACGGAACAAACATTCGACAAGACTTATAACAACTTGCAGATTCAGACTTCCGTTTCCTTCTTTGTAAACAAGATATAGTGGAAATAACATAGTTAATGGTAAATACAAGTAATAAACATGGAGTTTAGCCAATCGTAAACTAACTTCAATTCTTATTATGTCCAATGCATAGAGAAATAACTTGCGGAATTGTAAGCAATTTTGCCCTTACTCAAAATTTCTTTACTAGCTGAAAAACAGAAACATATAATGAAGTAAATGAAGATAGCCATTGTTAGCTCATCTGCTTTTAGAGAAACATCTTCTTCTGCTCTGTCTTTGTTTAGTAAACAAGTTGAAAGCAAACCGGGAAAAAGGGAGAACTGAAAACCCTGCTGGCTAGAAATTTATTTACAACCCCCTTTCCACCTTATAACACAAACAACACATAGGGCAAAGAAGAGAGAGAGTGTATAGGTATTACTTTGAAACATAAGGACTGTAATTACATTAACTCTAACGGAAACTCGATTTGGCATATTGCCTAAAGCATGGCTTTTGTAGTTCAGGCGTCAGAATCATCTTTCACACTAAACTCATGTTATGGACAGCTAAGTGAAAGGTATTACGAAAGGGGAGCCTCATTGAGTTTAATCTGATTTTTTTTTCTCTTCTCTATCTGTGCAAATGAAATTAAAAATAGAAAACTCCGATTACATGCTGGGCCAAGTTCCTAATGTGCCGTATTCATCTTTCAAAGAATGTATGCAACAACCGAATTACTTTCATGATTTTTAGTTAAATGCTCTGGAACGCGCTATAAGATATCAATATCTTAATATATGTACAAACCTAGAGTAGAAATGTTTAGTTTGATTTCGATATATTTCAGTTTCCTCAAAATGCAAAAGCTGTAGGTAATTGTGATCTAATGGGAATTAATACACTTGGTCCAGGATACTTACTACATATAGAAATCTTTTAATATTATGGCGTACTTGCCTGTATATAATCAAACATTCCCCTCAATAGCATATTGTTATGTTTCAATTATCGTTTTGAGTGTGGAAAAAAAGTCTTTTAGAAGTAAGTACTTGTTTGCAAGTTATGTGAAAAGTTAAAACGAATACTATTTCATTATTGCATTTACGATTGACTGTATTTAATATAAATGTAAATGAATGTACTATAAACATTGTTTAAGGTAACAAGAAGTACCTTCACATACAATTGTAACATTCGTTTAACATTCTACGGAGAAAGTTGTCTGATTGCCTAAACTACGGTTTGATATGGTTGCTTGTGGACTACAAGTACACGTGAACGCAATTTACGTTAGATTAGGTTGAGTTGAGATCAGTTTACTCTATGCAAGTGAAAAGCAAATTAGGTTAGGTTGTTTTCATGATAATTATGTAAGTTTAGACTACGTTAGAATCTTTTAAAAGCTATATTTTGTTATAGATTTGATTATTTGATATGTACGGGAGATAGATTAGGTTTTGATTATAGATTATGCTATGTTTTACCTGAAATGCATCATTGCTCCATATTCTTGATGTTTTACACCACTGGATAGATTGCTTTTGTTTTAAACGTTAGCTTTTGCTCTACGATTGTAACAAAGTTCGCATAAGGGATGTAAGATAGGTGGTGCAACAAGAATAAATATGAATTGAGTAAATTAATAGCAAGAATTGTACGTAACTTCATATGTGAAATGAAGTAAAATCTTGTGTGATGAATCCATGTACAATTTCATATTTTATATGAGCATTTTTATACATGAATATGTTAATGTAGAATTGCAACATCAGCTGTTTGTTAACACTACCCGCGTAAGAAAGCATGTCGGGATCACTGAATAAAATTCAATAACATTATGCTTAAATGCAAATTGAATAAAGATTTATATCTCATGTTAGGTTTTTATCTATCTGTTTGGGTTTGAGTATTTATGCTCGAAACCTTAATTAGTGGAGTAGACCTGTACGTGGAAGGCGTTAAAATCCCTACAGTGAGCACCCATAATCAAGTTGTTCATTCATATTACGTTACGTCATTTGATGGAAGATTATACTACAGTGAAACTTCTCCTAGCGGATGCCTCTAGAAAGCGGACACCTCTAAATAACGGCCACTTTTAAATTTCCCTGCAGAACATCATTCGGTACAATGGAAAAGTTAATTCTGAATAGCGGACATTCTCAATAACGGACGCGGACACTGAAAACTATTCCCCAGCGCCTATGTAGAACTTCCAGATAACGGACAGCCATGAATAAAACTCTCATATTTTCTGGAATTTTAAGCAACTGGCAGGATTTCCAACATTATCGCGCATTGTTGAGCAAGGTATTGTATTTCTTTTGTATTTCGTTTATTAGTTTTTCTTAAAAGTGCATATTGTTTAGTACTTTTTGTGTTTTTACTTGTGTTAGGTAGTACGTACATAAAAGCAACATGTGTATTTCAATTTTCTTTTACTGTACTTAGAAAACTGCATTGGTGTACGTATGAAAGTAATGTAAACAGCAATGTTGCCCAAATTTGTGTGTACATTGCAGTAATTTTTCTTGTATTGCATCCTAAGCTTTTTCCCACTAGTGGACACTTCCGAATAACGGACAGTTTTACGTTCCCCATTACTGTCCATTATATATAAATTTCACTGTAGTTCGGCATACTCGACGGGTGACGTCATACTTACTTAGAAGCAGAATTTTCTCTACGCGAACTTCTCTACTAATATTAATTGACTCTGGTTTTACACGATTCTCAACCTTTTTCACCCTGTGACCCAGTTTTACTATTCTTCTAACCGGTGATCCACGATCAATTTATTTTGTGTAATATTTGCTTTTCACTTCAAAACATGGCAGCTGATTTGCTGTATTTGATAATAAATATTAAAATTATAGTATCCAAAAACTGTTCAACAAATTACATTGCACGTATCTTTAGCAATTATGAAAACAGCAAGCAAAATAAAAAAAAAAGAACTTTCTTTGAAATTTATCAGCTTTAAACCTGCAAAACTCTATTTAAATTTATTTTTCACCTCCCCTCGCGACCCCCTTGAACACAACCCGCTACTCACCTGGGGGGGGGGGGTGACCCATACGTTAAGAAACCCTGGTCTAAACTATATAAATATAAAAAGTTCAAGTAAGAATATACATTTGAAATGATATTCAAATGTAATTCAGAACTAAAAGGTCAGTAATGAGACATATAACATAGAATGTGTACCGAAGTTAAAAGTTTCATTCCCATGAAAACTAGAAGTTCGTGATTATTTTTGAAATAACTGTTGCAATGTGGCCAGACAAAGAAGGTTGCAATGCTTGACCACAACTTTAGAGATTGATATTCAGAAAATCAATGGTTTGGATTATAAAATTTGACCTCTGTTTCCAGGTGAAATAGTAAATATTCGTTCACTTTATCAAACATTTGTTACTTGCTTCTCTGCAGCAATGGGGACTACTTGACCTTATTCAAAGTAGGGTTTGTTCACTTCTCTTCTTCCCAGCAGCAGTTTAATCATCTTCTAAGTTTAAGATTATTTGCTTCCCTTGTACCACAATAAGAATTCAATCCCTTATCAATATATCGGTAGTACGTGTACGTTTGAACAAAGGTATCAGCTCTCCTTCTAATTGAAATAGGATTGTTCATTTCTCTGTTGAACCTTGTTCCAAAGTTCAAGTCTTTTCACCAAACCTTACAAGATAACTATTTTTCGGGCTATAAGCTTGTGATCTTTCAACAAATTTCTGATTGTATATCTTTCAGTAGTTCAGTATTTGATTCTGCTTCTAAGGCAAAATATTATCTTTCTAAGGTAAGAACTACTTGTTCATTTTCTGCGACAGGCGTTAACTTGTGTGTTCTGCAAGTAGAAGTTATAGATTCTGGAGACGAATCATTGGTCCCTTCTGAAATAGCAGTAGTATTCAGAAATTGAATTGTGTTTTGTCGAATGACGTTCACTGATGTTAATTTCTCTAGTAATACTGTTGCTCAATACAGTATGGTTTGAAAGAGCTGAAAGTTGTCTTCATATCATACACTGAAATATTTTGTGAGGAGTAAGGATTAGTTGGAATTTACTGTTGATTTGTTGAATAGATTCTAGTCTTTATCTTTTTTTTAGTTAATGTTTTTCATGCTCGGTAGTTACTGACATTTCCAATCCTAGTGTGTTCAGCATCTAATGAGGAACCTCTGGTGCTATTTCTTGCGTCCCTGAAAGTAAACAAGTTTGTATATTGCATTTTACTTAATTTTCTATGTACTTTTCATAATAAAAGATGATCTCTTCGTGATATATTGTATATAGGATGAACTGGGACAGAAGTACTGGCAACAAGTAAATTGATAGATTGATTGAACAAATTTTGCAACAATTAGAAAGTCATAAAGGTGTTGATTACTCCCGTTGCTATGCTATCCTACCAATATATATCAATTGATTTGGTTCTGTTAACAATGTAATTAAGCAACAATGTATCTAACACCGTTATTTGCTATAGATACAGCAAATTTCATTCTATACATTGTACTTCAGAAGATCTTTTCTTCGTATAAATGTTAAGTTAAAGTAATAATTCATAAGAATGGCCAGTTATAACATTAAACAGATGAAAATTAAAGGAAAATCAGATGCATCGACAATGACAGAACCTGACAGTGAAAGTATAGAACTGCGCAAATGTGTCAAGATTTTGGAAAACAGATTAGAGAAACTCGAACAGGATTTGCAAGAAGAGAAGACAGTTTGGAAACAACAATTGACAGATAATACTCAATCTCATCAGATGCTTATGACACACTTGAAGGAAGATGCTAGATTAGACGTGATAGATACAAAAGCTGACATTGCAATGGTCAGAGCCGATAATGAAATGAAGTTGAACAAACTGGGCTTACAGTTAGAAAAGTATGAGCTGGATAAGAAGGCGAACCTCGAAACGCTAATGGCTTTGGTTGAGAGCTTAAAAGAGCTCACAGCAGAACTCAGAGGAGAAGTCATAACGGCATCAGTGATTCCACACGTGAAGCGTGAAAGCAAGCGCCATAACTGTCAAAAAGAATTTGAAACCAAAATTGTGGATGTTTATGGTCTACCAAAAGGTAGTTTGGATGTGGAAGATCTGAAGCTGCAACTACGTGAAATAGAGAGAGACTTTACAACTGAGTTTGACAGAATAAAGGATAGTGTCCATGCTACAAACCGGCAGTCAATTTCTGTTATACCTCTGCCCTCACAGAAGTTCTCAACGTATGATTTGGAATCCATTTTCAGTTCTACCAGATACTACGGACAAGTATTTAATGGAAGTACTAGTAGCGAAACGAGTTTCAACATAAGTTCTTCTACAAGCACACTTCAATTTCAGGAAAATACCACAGCTACTTTGGAAGAAGGCAAAAAATCATCTTCAGAAATGGAAATTTCTGCTTCCAAACCAGGACAATTAAATTCTGACCCAGGAAAGGAACAAGGAGCTCTTCTCAGAAAAACAGAAAGCAATATTTCTACCTCCGAGGCAATCTCAAATCCTGATTTATTAAAAGATGTAAGAACTGAACGTAACGAGCTTATTACATCAGAAGAGAACCTTTCTGTAGAAATGAGTGAAAGAGCTCCAACTTTGAAAGATGACTCAACCGAGAAACGAATAATATCTGATTTGGAAGGGGGTCAAAAATATTCTGATTTGAAGGAGCACGAAAGTACTAAATTAGAACTCGATCAAACTGTCCCTGTAGTCCAAGGGAAACATGTGACATTCAACTTAGAAGAGGATAAATCTGTTCCTGTTAATGAAGAAAAGAGAACAAGACCATCCTATGAAGGAGATCAAGTTGTTCCTCAAGCAGAAATGGTGAAAGTAGTAGGTGTTCCAGAAGACAAGAAAGTAGTTACTACTTTAAATGCTAAAAATGATAAAAAGAAACCAATTTCAGCAGACATACTTGTCGATATGACTTCTATAATTTCTGAATATCAGTCACTTAAAAAATGCTCAAATCTCTCTACAAACCCACAAGTTTCAATGCCGTGTGCAGGAGATGGACAAAATACACAAGCAGATCCACAAATCAATAGTATGCTCCCAGTAATTAGAAGAAGGAAGTTCTTCACTTCAAGCAGCATTCCACTATAAATACTATCCCACTATTTTTCACATTTTTGGTAAAATTATGTTGTGTAAGTTTAAATTTGGATCTTTATGTGAACAACTTACATATCGGCGTGTTTTGTGTCAGTGATTGTGTTCGAAAGAAACATAAATTGAAGTCTGAAGTGGAAATAAGTTTTCTAATGAAATTTCTGCCTGGAATAAATTGAACTGAGTTCATCAAGTTTCAAATCACCACTTATTATGATGCTACCATAAATTATGTGAACTAATATATTTTTTTTCTCGCACAGTGTGCGGACAGAATGACCTAATAAGTAACCTTCAGTTAACTGAAGGTAGTTAAAAATAAACGTTCAAAATAAAAATATTTCACATAGCTAAGCAATTTATGATTAGTTACAGGATGCTCAAATATATGCAGTGAAACATCTGCTATAAGAACACAAACATTTAGTACTGTTTTTAGTTATTATGCTGCATAAACCTCATGTATTCGGAATCACATGATCAGTTTCAATTGTTTTGTAGAAAACATTTCTATCCGTGGTATTACATCTTTCGAAGTATATAGAGGGTAAATGAAAGGCATGACCAAACTTTGGTATCTCACCGGAACAAGGAAAACATGTTGTTTCGTAAAGAAATTTTGAAACGACAGTTTCTCAGCTAAAGGTGCTTAAAATGTAGAACGGCTTCATTACAAAGTGACGTAATATCTCAACAAACAAAACAGCGTAAGATATATCGGCTTGGCAAGTCAAAAAATGTACCCAAGAAATTAGTTTGGGAACATTTTATGATTGAAGAAAGCAGTTTAAAGGGATTTTTTGTGAATCCTTAATTCCTAGATAATAGTCTGTTTACATTGGAAATCTCATCAATGTTGCATTTCGTCTATGATAGATTTTCTCAAATAAAATTTCCGGTACAACTTTGATTAAGATTTTCGTCATGAACACGTCTTAGTCACATTATAAGATATTGTGACGTCTATTATGATACCGCTCCACTTTGAGTGATTTCTAGATCCCAAACTAGGAGGATTTAGAAATTACTTCAACAGAATCTTTTTCAACTTGATTTGGCATGAGTAGTCACCTGAAACGTTTGGTCATTCTTTTAGTTATTCTGTATATTTCTTCGTTTATCTCTCTCATTTTAATTATATGTTTGAAGTTGACAACATTCATTCATGTGATTTGATCTGGACTTTGGTTGGTAACAAAGATTGCAGTAAAACTGTTTTTAATTCAACAAAGATTGTCTTTGCCTGACCTTTATTATTTGAAAAGGATTGCAACACGCTTGTAAAGTGCTGTGCATAACAGAATCAGACATGGATTCTGGTCTGGAACCCAGCAGAATCAAACTTTGAATGACCTGATTTTAAAAAAATGCTAGGTACAACAATCTTCTCAAATTCTGTCTAAGTGGTGACGTAGATGAATACAGAATGCCCTGAACATGAAATAATTAAATTTAACAATAAACCATCATTTAAAGTTCGGACAAAAAAAACTTTTAAAACCTCTTCTTAACAAACTGTGAATGTTATTTAGAATCAACTTTTAACCAGTCTTCATTTAGCCAATCACGGTGTTCTTCGTAAAAGGTAAAGCTATCCCCTGTGCAATACGCACACGCCGTGAACGGCGCATGGGGCATGTGGAGATAGCGCTCCACTTAATCTCAACCTACGGTGCGAAGTGAGGTGGGGTGGTCAGTCCTACGTTCGACCGCCTTCACCTTCCCAAGGTGCCCAGGAGTACCATTTGATAGGAGGGTGAGTGTAGCTCTGAGCGCCAGCCATTGGAACACTGTGAGAAAAGTCTCCAGTGTCCTGTCCGGGACTTGAACACGGACCGCCGTATTCGTAGTCTTACACGCTACCGTCTGAGCCACGGCGACTCATTGTTCTTCTTCGTAGTCACAGTAAATGGAAATTCTTAACAAGAACTTGATATTCGTTCTACATATTATACTTGCAAACTTATAAATAAGTAGGAAAGTATGACGAATATTTCTTACATTAATATAACAATGTTACCAGATATTCGTAGGGCATAAAATTATGATCGTTTTTATTTCATTAAATATTGTACAGAATAATTCCAGTGTGGTTCTTCATAAAAGCAATTAAAAATTGAATCAAGTTTCTACAAATTACAATGTCTTAAAGGTGTAAAAAAATAATAATAAACTTTTTAAAGACATTCTTTTCTTAATCACTTCGTACTAAAATGTAAAAAAAAAAGTTTATGCATGTCTAAAAACAAACGCATGCGGCGTGCACTCATATACAGTCATTGAAATGACTCGCTTCGTTCTTTTCTTCTTAGGTATGCATACACATTTTTTCTTTTACATTTTAGTATGATGTGATTAAGAAAAGAATGTATTAAAAAAGTTTTGTATTGTTTTGTTTCGAGTTATTTCGATATTCGGATACATTTTCTCCAGCTAAATATTTTGTGACACAAATCCTAATCCTGTGTTCTGCAACCAGGAAAACGCAGGATAGTTGCAGGCTAGTATTTATTTTAAGATAAAGAAGTTGAGAATAAAAAAAGTACTAAAATTTGCTTTTAATATATATGAAAGTAACAATGGAAAATTATATTGTCACCGGACTTGCGTTGCTCTGCAGAATTTCATCATTAGATGACTTCGGGAAATGAGTTCAATTAACGTTCCAAAATTTGATGACACCACGAACAATTGTGAACTAAAGAAAAGAGTAAAAATGGTCATTTAGTAAAGAAACAAATTATGTTTCCTCAGAAATAGCCATATTTTGTTTTATATTTTCACCTTCATAAGAAAGCACTACTTTACGCATAAGTAGAATATAACAGAAAATACACGAGAGTCGATCAAATACTTAGGTGTGTAGTGCCATCCTGAATGAGATGTTTAAAAGTCTATTGTCAAGTTTCAGTAGATAAATGCCAAGATGAAATGTCAACAAAGACCATTGTCTCTTGCGTCCCTATCCCTTTCTTGTAAATATGTCTAGCCAAAGACGCCAGCTTCCGCACGATCAATTTAGTCCATTCTTACTTGCTAAGCCCAAGAAATACAATTAGAATAAAATTGAAATAAGACTTATCGTTTTATTCTTGACGTACCTTCATACCTCATATTACCGATAAGAAAATACACACTTTGGAACTCATTTTAAATGTCTTTTGTGACTTTAATATTACGTAAACGTTGCCAAATCTTTTCGGGTCTTACATAAATCATAAATATAGAAAGGTTCATTAATTTCGAGTGCATGTCCTAATGTTACATTCGAAATTCCACAGACTTTTAAATGTTAAAAAATTCGGACATTACAAAAAATGTGTATACACAATTTTAAGCTACAATGCCAGATTAATTAGTATCCGCCAATGTTTGTCTGCGCAATGTGCAAAATAGACTTTAGTCACTGCTCACTCTTTTTATTAGGACTTATGCTGACTGAGCATATATACATACGACACAACACAATTTATATTATAACCTTATTAAGAGCTAATGAAAACATATGTAACGTAGTGAAACTATCGCCAATTTTTTAAAAATGGAAACAAGCTATCAAAGTGAAAGAGGTTTACCAATTTTAGTCACCAGATGAAATACCGACGCATAAACTGAGTTTGCCACACCCAAATCTGACATCTGTTTCTCTTTACCACCTTCCATTGAGACGAAGACTGGATTCATAAAAGGCAGAAAGTCTAAACAAATGAAGTGGGCTTGCTATATATCGCTAGTTTAAAAATCCCTTTCGGTAGGCCTACAGGCTGAGGTAGATCTCGAAGTTTTTTTTTTATTTTCAAAAATTCAAATCTCACCTTATATGAGAGCTATCGAGAAACTATTTATTGATTTGTAGATTATTCATCAAGAGCTGTTCAACGATACCCCACAAGATATATATATTGTCGTGACCTACTTGTGATGGTACAACTTCAAGTAAAATTTTTTTTATCCAGCTCAAACGGTGTGCAAAATGGGATTTTGGACGGTCATTTTGGATCCAAGATGGCGACTTTTCCCGAATTTTGAAATATTTCCCTAAACTACTCGTCATAATGCACCTTTACGCCAAATTTCGTATCTCTAGCTCAAACGGTGTGGAAAATGTTTTTTTTAAGGTCCGCCATTTTGGATCAAAGATGGCGTCTTTGGATACATCATGTAATATTTTAGTAACATACAAATGATAATGTATAGTGTTACCAAATTTGATATTTCAAGCTGCAGCCGTTTAGGCTGTGTATTCTATACAACAATGGGTTCGGCGGCCATTTTGGATCCCGATTTTGCTCATTAACGAACTTAACTGAGCTATTACGCCTAGAAACAACATATAAAAATTTGGTTCAAATATCTTCAAAATTGTGGCCGCTAGCGTGTT
>JAGDQP010002224.1:53009-78639 GCA_022664845.1 Lepisma saccharinum
TATAAATGTCATGACATTTGGATGCACGGCAACAAAGTTATTGCGTTTCAACTGTCAGTGTGTTGTGTACATCGGTCGGAAAATGAGTTTCAAACAACGAGCTGCAATTGAGTTTTGTGTTAAACTGGGTAAACCTTTTACTGAAACGCACCAAATGCTACAAAATGCATATGGTGATGAGTGTCTATCCCGTACGCAAGTTTACGAGTGGTTCAGGCGATTCAAATCGGGTAGAGAGACGCTGGATGATGACGAAAGATCAGGCCGTCCCAGAACCGGATTATCGGAAGAAAACATCGAAAAAGTGCGTGAATTCATCAAACATAACAAAAAATCGTCGGTGAAAGTTATTGAAATGGAATTAGGCATTCCTCAAACAACCGCATACCGCATTTTGACCGAAGTTTTGGGCCTTAAGAAGGTTAATTCGCGGTTTGTACCACACAAACTCACCGAAGACCAAAAAGTTGATCGAATTGCGCATTGCAAAGACATTGTTAAAAGTGCTCGGCAGGATCGAAACTTCTTGAAATCGATTGTAACTGGTGACGAGACGTGGTGTTTTGAATATGAGCCCGAAACAAAGCGGCAAAGTGCTGAATGGAGAGCGCCGGATGAAGGACCACCCAAAAAAAGTCGCTTGGTGAAGTCAAAAGTTAAGGTGATGCTGATTTGTTTTTACGATTCAAAAGGAATTATCCACAAAGAATTTGTTCAGCCCGACCAGACAGTCACTGGAGAGTTTTACTTGGGCGTCATGAAGCGTTTGCTGGCAAGAATTCGTCGTATTCGGCCCGAATATCGAGAAATCGGCAGTTGGACTCTTTTGGACGATAATGCACCATCACATCGTTCGCGACTTGTAACTGAATTTTTGGTCAAAAATCACATTATTCGTTTGCATCATCCGTCCTATTCACCAGATCTCGCTCCGTGCGATTTCTATCTGTTCCCGAAACTGCATTTGGCGATGAAAGGAAAGTGGCACGCATCGATTGAAGCCATTGAGAAGGCGACGACCGCCGTCCTAAAGACCATTCCAATAAAGGACATGGAGAAGTCGTTTGACAACTTGTTGGAGCGTGCAAATATGTGTATCGATGCAGAAGGGGAATACATTGATTAATAAAAATGATTTGTTCCAAAATGTACATTGTTTTTTTGTTTTTTTAAAACGTTCGGTTTCTTTTGGAATGGAGGGTGTATATATATACTTTCATATCGTACCGATCTCAATAGGTATATTTTTCTTCGAAATCTACCTAAAAATGTATGGATAACCTGGGGTCGTTGTACTCAAACCTGAAATCTCTTTATCTCTATCAACTTCTGTTGAGGCTCTGTCGTCCATTACGAAAGTACGGAGAAACAGCAGGAAGTGTCGGAGAAAGTGAACTTAAAATAAAATAATTTTTGGTGTGTAAATAATGAGTTAGTTGCTTGTGCCCTCCTCATTTTATCACAGCATGCTCATCTAGAATAATCGAAACTTAGTCATGTAGCCTAGTCTTTGATACCTGTACTGCTTATAAACTGTATTTTTTTAAAAATATATATAAGTAATTTTTTTATCAACATAGCAGAATTTCATAAAGAGGTACACAGGAAGAAACTAATTCAGGTAACATTTTCATTAAACGCACGAAGATATACCGCAACTATTCGCAATGTTGAGGGGCCTGCAAACTTTGGTTTTGTTTGCTCGAGCGAGAACATTCACTTTATCTCACACTGGTGGTCCATTGCACCACTTGAGAAAGGCCAACCTGGCAACAAATCTTCGTTAATCGATGGAGCAAACAAACATGGTAGGTGCTTCGGAAATTGTGTACTGGAGAAAGCACTACACACAATAAAGCACTCATCAACTTAGTTGCCTGTAAGGAACAGTTAGTTTTCGGAAACAACTTTGTTAAACTAAAACAGAGGAGAGTGAGTCTGCCATTATTTCCCTAACTTAATTGCATTGAAACTAGAACGTTTGGGAAATTGTTTTGTTCGGATTTATTCCAAGTTCTTATTTCCTTGCATTTTGTGAGTCGTCATAAGAATTGTGATTCGTAGATAATCTCCAATGAAGATGTGTTTTAAGTGAACAAGATTCAGAAAAAAAGTTTCTGTTATATTAATATAAAATCATTGGTGGAGCGATGAGTCGGAATCGATTTTGTGGTGAATGGCATAACTTTTGGTTCTTGTATCCGCATTTGTCTCCGTTTGATATCCTAGGATGTCACATTAATAGTAAATCCAGTGACTGGAACGTACGTGGTCGATTTGGAAGGACCTTGTAAGTCATATCAGATAAGAATATATTAAAAGCATATTTTCGATTTGTTATTGATTTTCAGTTCAAGAAATAAAGGTTCGCTTTTCCGTCTAGAAATTATACTTCCCTCGTTAGGTTATATATTAGTAATAATGTGAAAAAATATTGGAGGATTAGCAAAATGTATATCCTGACTGGTAGAAGAGTTTGCGTTATCGCTCTCTGCGTACATGCTCATGAGTTTAAATTCAGTGGGTGTTAATTGAACAGAGTACTTCGGAACCTATTTTAAGAAAAACCTGTAGGACCCATCCTAAGAAACTCGCTAGTTCATTTAGGGCATTATTAACAGTTCTCTCAATCAATAAAACAAAAGGCTAACAGCTAGTACACTCAGTGCCAAAAGTTTATATCCAGTCGTAACATTTGTTTTCAAAATATCTTTGAAATTGATAGAGCGATTTGGGTTTAAAATGTTGTAACGTGCAGACAATCACATTCTCTTTACGTTACAGAACAACCTACTAAAATCGGTCAATCCATTCAAAATTTATTCAGAGAAGAAATGTTTCGACTGGGTAAACTTTTTGGGTCTGGTTGTAAGTATTGAAAACATTCTTCCCATCAAAATAATCTGACTCTGTCATAAAAGGGCAATGCCATTGTCCACATTTACTAAGAACAAATTTCAAATATCATCAAATACATAATCGGGAAGTGCAGAACATCGCATACAGAAACATTATACTATGTATTATCTAGGGAAAGGTACTCTAAATTATCCATGGTGAACAAGAATTCACCTTGTATTTCTAGCATAGTTACCTGTCAGAAAACCACTGGTAATTGTCATAGGACCATCCGTTTTCTCTTTGCTCAGCTGTCGATGAACTCAGTATTACGTTGGTATAGGCTAACTCTAACTCTTCAGTCGAAACTTTTCGACAGCGCCATTAGATAATACTATAATATGGTTATGGATATTCTCAAAACAACATCTTTTCTTTTGCATGACTACGGTTTAAATAAGAGCGATGTTTTCTGCAGTGGAGGCAACAATGGGCTGTCAGACCTTGGTAAAACTTCAGTTGATTGCTGCCCGCCAGTAAATTTTGCGAACTCTGCCAAAGAGTGCTCTCAGGAAGTACATTGTTTCAATAAACATCCCTTAACTGATGAGTGATGATGAACAGGGACGACGTTTCCACCACTTTCCGATAAAACTAAAATCGTGATTATCACAGTGATTTTCTTACCTTTCCACATCGAAATTGATTGTTTGAGGGAATTGTCGGGAACAGTTTTTCTTCATAGACCAATCCTCAGTTGTTCAAGTTAGAAGTCTAAAATTTTGCATACTTATAACTTCAAGCTAACAAACTAATATAATTATATTCTGGACTTAGTTATTTTTAGTGAAAGCAAAACGCATCGGATTTTCGGTATGCTCCTCGTAGAATATAATAACTGTCCAAAAGTACGTAGTTCTTGTAGTCAGTTTGATCTTCGGTTTAGTGCTATTAAATTATGTTAAATATACTTTTTTTTTTTAAAAAAAAAAGAAACATTTAACATGTTACATGGTAAATAAGTACGTTTTTGTACTATTAAGGCTCAATCCAGTGGGGTTTTCCCACCTTTTTCCTCTTACATCAATTATTCAGAATCCCGGGCAAGTACACAAAATTTAACTTTCACAGACCAAAGTTCGTTTCGTACTTCAATCATGAGTTCAATTAACTTCAAGGAAATGTTAGTAATAACTTCAGGATTGTGCAGACACTTTTGGGATATTATTTACTGAACACAATGTATCGTCATAACACTATCACAGTGATTCTAGTTCAAAATGGTTCGTGGTGTCCTCAAATTTTGTAACTTTAATTTAGCTCTTACTAAAAAGTAAAAAATAATTTTATTTATGCATGACTAAAAACAAAAGTATGGGGCGCGGTCCCATATACAGGCACTTTACAAATTCTTCAATTAGCGCACCCCATGGTTTTCTTTTTAGTCATCATAAACAAAATTATTTTTTTACTTTTTAGCACGAATTATTTAAGAAAACCATGTCTTTAAAACGTTTTTATTTTTTTTACTATTTAGTGCGAACTGTTCAAGAAACGTGTCTTTAAAATGCTTTTATATTTTTTTTCTACCTAAATCTTACAGTACTCTGCAATCACTCAAACCCCACATCATTGCTGGCTAGTAATTGTGCGTCATATTAAATATATCAAAATATGCTTTTAAAATGAAAGTAATAATAGAATATTGTATTGGCGCCAGATTTACGTTGCTGTGCAAATTTTTGTAATTGTAAGATGTCAGGAAATGACTTAAATTAACGTTGCAAAATATAAGAAAACCACGAATTATTGTGAATTAAAGAAAACATGTAAAAGGTTAATTTAAATAAAACATTTTTAAACACATACTTTTCTTAAACAATTCGTACTAAAAAAGTAAAAAAATGTTTATGCATGACTAAAGCATGGGGCGTATCTCATATATAGTCACTTTATAAACTCTTGAATTGGTACGACCCATACTTTTCTTTTTAGTCATGCATATGCAGAGTTATTTTTTAGTTTTTAGTAAGAATTGTTTAAGGAAAAATGTAACTTTAAAATGTTTTTATTATTTGTTTAGAGGTATTTCAGTGTTCGGATACTTTTCCTAAAGCAAATGTTGTGACCCAAATCTTAAAGTGTTCTCAACCAGTCAAAACGCAACATCGTTGCAGGCTAGTATTTATTTTAAGATGAAGAAGTCGATATTAAAGAAAATGTTAAAATATTCTTTTCAAATATAGAAATATATAGATTAAAGCAACATCGGAATATTGTATTGTCACCCGACTTACGTCGCTGTGCAAAATTTCATCATTGTATGACTTCGGGAAAAGAGTTAAATTAACGTTGCAAGATTGGAGGACACCAAGAATCTATGTGAACTAAAGAAAAGTCTGTAACAATACAGAAATCACCAGCAGAAAGTGATTTTAGTTAATCTATATATTGATTCAGTGACTGTGCTTGTGTTATTATCACACCAAAACGGCTCGATCGATTGGCACGTGATCAGATAAGGAGACGTCTGGGAAGTTCCCAGCGTTCGACCATCCTTACTGAGATTTTTTTTCATCAGTCATACCAGGTAAATACCGGGATGGCACCTTCAACATAGGCCCTGGCCGACAACTTCCTGAATCTTTTCCCATCCTCTATCCCGGCCTGAACCTTACATGAATAAAGTCCTATCTAAAATTTAAATTCAAATTCAACGTCTGGGAAGTTTTTATATCAATCCTCATCTTGAATTCAAAATTTTCGCTCAATAACCATTTCCCACACCGTTTAGCTAGAGATACTAAATTTGGTATAAAAGTGTATTATCAAGAGTAATTAAGAAAATATTACAGTTTGATAAAGTCGCCATTTTGTATTCAAAATGGACCCCCAAAATCATTATCCACACCGTTCGAACTAGAGAAATTAAATTTGATGTGAAGGTGTACCATCACGAACAGGTCACGATAATATAAGAAAACGTAAAAAAAAAATCACCATCTTAATCCAGAATGGCCGCCCGAAAATGCATTTTCCACACCACTGAAACTGGAGAAACGAAACTTGGTATGAAGGTGTACCATCATGAGTAGGTTACAACAAATTTGTGCAAAACACCCCTGGGGTTGCAGTCCACAGGGGTAAATTGGGGCAGATCTGCACCATCATTGGGGCTCAATCCGCGGTCATTCTGGTCACGATAAAGAGGGCGCAGCCCCCCAAAACTCCCCAAATTGGGAGTGCAGCCCACCATGGGGAAGCGAGTATGGGGGCGCAGTTCCCCGGAGAGCCTAGGCGCGATAAAGGTGGTGCAGTAGCGCCCAAACCTTCCAATCTGGAGCCGCAGCTCGCCTCGGTGAAGCTATATTTTATTCATCTCGCACCAACAGGCGGGCAAATGAGCTAGTCAAAATCTAACATTTAGTTTGTGCTAAAATGTGACGTCATTGCCAACATCTGCAATCATTTCTGAAACTAGCAGCAGATATTTATTCTACATTATTCACTGTGACAAATTACAGATTTTTTAAATATTAATATACATGCGTCTCTCTTTAGCAAAGGCAAGAGAGAGCACAAAATATTACATGATGTGTGATTATATTTTGTTAACACGAATACGATTACTTGAAAAGATGTATATACTTGAGACATTTTTAACTCTGTTGACTAAGAGAGAAAAATAAAGCAGAAGAATAAATTCATTTTAATTTTATTACTCTCCTCTGTTTTTTCCTTTAACGTTCATTGCTGAAAGAAGAAATATTATCAATTTTATTTTTATTAACTCTTTAAAAACTCCGATTTATTTTCAGGACCTCGCTTCTGCCCTTTCCCTTCCTCTTTCAACACATTCTCTCCTCGTTTCTCATATTTCATTCTGCGCGGCCCATTTGCTTAAAACGACCGCCCCAGTCTCGGCTTCAGGTTTTTACATCAGTGTTTCCAAATGTAACTTTCTGCCTCTATAAAAGTGAATAAACAAAACTGATAGATGCTATGGAGTTAATGTTTTAAAAGAGCTGAATACCTGTTCTTTGCCACAATAACACCTTAAATTTATTATGTTTTTGTGAGGATATAATTTGCTGCTTCCCCGTGGTTAGCGTCGTTCATTTTCGGTAAGCAGCTAGAAAGCTGCCAGAGTTCGATGCTTGACATCTGTAATTTTACTGCGGTCTTCCTGATTTTTCCTGAGCTCCACTCAGTGAACGGCCGCGTGAATTTCTTTTTTGGAACTTAATCACTCCTCCACTCTCAATTATAGAGGAAGTAAGTGTTATGGCAAGTGGCATAAGATGTAACGGTTACTCGTAATAAGAAATTTTTAGTACATAAATTAATATACAGTATAATAAATAGCTCATTTTTGTAGTAAGCTTGGTCACGCCCTTTTGCTCCCACTGTTCAAACCGTTTCAAGTTACAGTTTTGTTGGTTATCTTAGACTTTGAGCGTTCCTGATATAAAATATTGCTGTTACATTTAACAATATGGGGAACTTTTATCCTAATTTCACTTGTTTTCTCCTCAATGTTGCAGTATTTCTTTCCCCTTAATTTTAATGGTGTGTTTCAAGCAAAGACCTATAATAATAATTCTATTGATGGAGGATATTTTACTACATTAATCAGTGATATAGTTTCGTTTAGATATAGGTTTTGATTAGCAAGAAGAGATACCTAAGGAAGATTATGAAGTTATATGAGACATTTTATCTATAAAATTTGGTTTTCCCATTGAAATGCTTTACTGTAAAGATATTCATTTCGTAAAATGTTCCTACTCGATCATTTGCTATTATTTTCTACTGGGTGTTAGTTGGCAACTCTTAGAACTAAGCAATTCAGATAGTGTGCAAAATGTAACGTAATTGAACCTTTATAACAAGAATTCTCTTAACTTTGCCATATTGATGTGTGTGATTACACCTCACATATAATCTTTCGTGCGACTTCAGTTCACTCATTGCTGTTAAACTATTTCAAGATTTGTAAATTTGCTACAATTTTTGCTTAAACCTAATGCCAAAACTTGCAGTGAGCCACATAAATACTGGGAAATGTATACTTTTATAAATTTCTATCACACATGCTTTAATAGCTTTATTCTTGGTAACGTTACTTGCAATTTACTTGTTTGTTTTGTTGCTAAACTCTCAGCAGACTCTCGATCGAAAGACGACCAGAATAGTCCCGAAGACATGGCAAAGTGATTGTGTTACACGACAATGCGCCGTCTCACACAGCAAAACCAGTGAAAGACATCTTGAAATCGCTTGGATGGGACATCCTTCCACACCTGCCGTACTCCTTAGACCTGGCGCCATCTGACTATCACCTCTTCGCATCAATGTGGCACGCGCTTGCAGAGCAGCACTTCAGCAATTTCGAAGACGTTGGAAAATGGCTCAACGAATGGTTTGCCGCAAAAGGCAAGCAGTTTTTCTGGCATGGTATGCATCAATTAAATGAAAGATGTACGAAATGTGTAGAGGTCGATGGCCAATATTTTGAATAAAACAAAATTAATTTCCCTTGAAAATTAAGTGTTTTCTTTATCACAAAAACCGGCAAAAACTTTTGCATACACCTGGTAAATAGTTGATTTAAAATTAACTTCTACTCAGCTGTCAACTGCCAGAAAAGAGCTCTTATTTTCTCTGTTTATATTCTGTTCGAATATTCTTTCCAGTTTACAAACTCCATTTTTCTCATTTGAGACTCTGTTTTCAGGATTGAAGAATTGTTTTAATATTAAGAGGGCTCCTCGCTCCAACCCTCCCAGTTTTAAGATTTTTTAAAATATTTCAAAATATTTCAAAAACTAAGAGTATTATCAAAAATATAAATTCATAGCTCACTAGAACTTACGAATTACGATAAAATGCAATGGACAGCGATCTTGAGATCGTATCCATTGATGAATGACACGTTTTCAAAGATTATGACGTCATTATTTAATTGAAGTCTGAGCAATCATCAATCGATAAGATTTCGAGATCGCTGTCCATTGCATTTCATAGTAATTTGTAAGTTCTACTGCGCTATGAATTTATATTTTTGATAGTACTCTTGGTTTTTTTAATATTTTGAGAAATGTTAAAAATAATGGGACTGGAGTGAGGAGCTGTCTAAACATATCATTACAAATAACAGAAAGACTGTTATGGCATTTGGTTTATACTGTTTTGTTTATTTAATATTTTAAAAATGTCTGAACATTGAATTGATCCATAAATATAGTTGACTAACTTTGTGCTCAAATCCATTAAAAAAAGGTTCTCCTGAAATGATTTCACATAATATATATCAAAACAGAGCAGAAACATTAGCGTCATCGAAACCGTATAAACACATTCTATAAGGTAAAAGCCCCAGTAATGTACATTGTACTAGTAATAGGATAGGCCGGGAAAGGAAGCGGGAAGGAGTCGGACAGGTCTAAGTTGAAGATGTCATTAGGGCATTTGTCATGACTGACGTAAAAAAACGTTGAAACCTGAGTAATTATGATCGATAGCTGTTTTCGAACCCAGAACTTTCGGAATGATAACTCAGTGGAATTCCATGAAACAGTAAGATAATCGAAGAACAGCATTAAACATATAATCGTGTTTACTACTTATATTCGAAATATCAGCACTGATTATTTAATTATTTTGAGTTATACAGTATGTCCATTAGTGGGTGTCCATTACTGGAACATGCAGGCTTTTCCGTGTCCATCACTGGTACACAAAAACCATGTCAGACAAAAAACGTAATTTCCTCTCAAATAGTGTATGTTAATGAAAGTAATGGGTAGAAATCGCCAGAGGAAAGCATGGAGAATGTGCAACATTCTGATTTGATCAATACATTTAAAATGTATTTGAGTTAAACATTATAACGGTGAAAAGTGTCCTTAAAGTGTCAATTACTGGTGCATTTACCTTAATTAATATAATCAATTTTCACAGCGTGGTTATTGAGTAGGTTATCTATCACCTTCTATTACATTCAATAGCTTATGTAAAAAGGGATGATTTTTACTTTGAGGAATTGTTTAACACATTTTTTTTTTTTAAATTCTCTGATAATGTACTTGCAAATATTATAGCCATTGTTTTGTTTATGAGTTAGAGTATAATAATTTCTGAAGCATGCATTTTGTGAGTTATTCTAATTTTACATTTATATTAAAGTTTAACTTTCTCTTCCATTAGTAACAAATTGAACGGAACATGACTAGTAGTAACAAATTGTCTAAATGATTTCTGATGTGGTAACGACTCTAAATAATAGTTTTACGAGTCGTGGACAATACATATAGCATTTCCCATATACTACACTGTTGAAAGAATAACATGTTACAATTGGCGTATATACAAATTTTTCATGTCCATGATAACATTTGCGTATTGATTGTAGAATCGTCATTATAGGTGTGTCACTATTGTGTTAATTATATTCCTGTCATTGATCTTGCATTGTTATAATGATATGTTACTCACATAAACATCTGCTACTTCTGGGACACACCTTCCTGTCAAACGGTAGCAGCAGGGGACTACATTTGACATGATTCAATTTAATGATTACAGCTACAGGTTCTCGGTACTTGTTCATCTGCTTGGGACCACTGAATGAAGCTTAAGTTATCTTGAGTGCAAGTAGTCAAGCACCTAAATGTACACATTGAAATAAGTACAGGTATGGATCAACTGGTAGTGATAAATATATTTTCCCGTTAATACTATATTTGTTCACATCAAATAAAATGTAAAAAATCAGTTGAGTTTTGTCCAAAATTAGCATAATAATTTAATTTCCTTCTGTGCTTATTTTACGCTTCGTAATAAAAAAATAGAAAATACAATCCATTTCAGTATTATGTTTTATTTCCACATACTATAAAATAATATTCATTACCTGATTAGAAAAATATAATAAAAAAATGTATTGATTGTAAATAAAAAAAATGCTCTGTATAATGTCTACCACCCTAACGCACACCGTTAAACCACTATCAACTAAGCTTTACACAGACGAGAAAAATTTTAAAGACTATATGTTATTTCTGATTATTGATCTTAGATGTGTACTTTCATCAATTTAATCTTAAGTAAGATACCGTATCTCTTTATGAATATGTAATACAGCAAATGCAACCTACTCATGAATCGCGTTTGGGTTTCATATAACAAAGAATTATGATTGTCTCACTTATTGAACTTAAATGTATTTATGGCCTTTAGGCATCTTAGGCACAGGCAGCTGTCCCACTTGTTTTTTCGCGTATACACGACTAGATCTTCAGCTAGTTGAGAACAAACAGGAACCGGAAACAGTTTGCCATGTGTGCTTAACATGATTGTATTTCTATTAAATGTTAGAGACTGTTTTAACATGTAGAGTTATTATTCAAGAAGGACGTAGTTTTTCCACTTAACTCAAAGTATACAGTTTTATACCTGCAAGACGGAACGTAATATTGACCCCGGGGTGGCCGAGAGGTTGGTGCACCCTGGCCTTCAGTGAGAAAAATCACGGGTTCAGTTCTCGCCGGGTCTATTCAACAAAGTGCTTCTGAGTCTACTCCAGGTACCTTCCTTAGACGTTCACCAGCTGGTTTAAGACGTCAACAGGAATTCACTCACCAAACGCTATGTGATGTATATCTATAGTTACCAATTCGACAATCTATTGTAATTGAAAAATGCACTTGTAGCTTGTGTTCATGTTTGTGTACTTTTTGCATTAACAATAATAAGGTTTGTTCACTTTTTGAAGTAGGTATATATTTTGGCACCTACTGTGTACTTATTTATTCATTTAAATGAACTGACGAATTAGTTTATAATTTGTGCAGAAGTAAGATATTTCTTCGAGCAAACGTCACGCTTTTGTACAAGGAAGAAGATTGTATTTTGTTTTAAAATTGTATGATTGCTTAAATATACATTATATTTGTGAAGTCTACACTGTACTGTTTGCTCTCGTAGCCCCTGCTAATGAAGCTGCATTGGGTTTTGTTTTGAATACGTAAGTCCGTGATTTTAGTATTAAGCTTAAACTTTAGTACAAAATAGCAAATTCAGAAACTCCAGTGACGAATTCTGATTTCAGAGCCGAATGTTTAAGAAACTACGCTTTTTATTTTAATTTTATAGAAAACCAGTGTCTACTCTCAGTGAAAAAATTACTTTCCAATATAACACATGAACTAGCGCAGAACTCACTTCTATTTCTTAAGGAGTGAACAATATTAATAATCATACCAATGTTTAGAGATAATTTCATGCTAAAAACAGCTTCCATGGTGTATTGAGTATTTAATTACGTACATACTCTATCTCTTTGCAGATGTTCATATATATACAAATATGGGAACACCCACAGAAAATTAAAATATATTAGATTCAAAACGCATTTTGAATCTTGTTTAATCTTGTGAATATTTTATATTTAGTGTCGGCTGTAAAATAACGTTTATGAGCAAAATTACTGAAAGCTTTATTATATTGTTTAGTGTTATTGTTTAGCTTTATTGGGCTAAACACTAAATAAAATAAATTCATTTGACTTTATTTTAAGACAATCGCAGCAAATTCAGTTCAGTAATGTTAAAGCGTTCTTCAAATGTACATCAATTCAGAAACGAGTCATTGGGTTCTGGTAACACAAACTTCGAGATAATTGCTATTAAAATGCAATCAGTCACATCAAATAAAATTGATGATGGATATCTTGGGAACCGCTGAGGTAAAGATAACATAGTTTTACGCTTTACTAACATTTCATAGATATTGATTTGTATATTATCGTCCATCAGTTGATGACAGAATGATATGCGATATCGTGACGTGTAGAAATATCTTATCAATTGCACACAATCTGATAAAAAAGAACGTAAATGTCTGTCAGTTATCTATACAGTATTATCTTTGTATGAATAATTTGGTAAAGGTATATAGAACTATTACAACTTACTTAAAAATAAAAACAATAAAAATTGCTTGTGTCAAAACATGAAATTGATTGTGTTTGATTTCCGATGTATTCATGTGCGATAGCGTTTTTTATAAGAAAACAGGTAAAGAAATTTCTTCTATAAAATGTATGCTAGCATTTAATGTACTTTAAAGAATTTACTGATAAAGGGAATATAGTCATAATTTAGTAAAATGCACCTAAAGGATAAACATTTGGTCTGGGAAAAAGTTCGTGGCGTTTTTTTTTTTAAATAAATTTCAACGGGTTTTCTTATAGGATGCACATGAATTTATTTTAACTAAATATGCTCCATTATTATTGACAATGTTTCGCCATTTTGCGGGTAGAGCCATGATGCAATCGGTAAAGAACTTCTGTGGTTTCTGGTTGAAAAACTGAATCAAGTGGTTATCACAGGCTTCTTGTGAAACCAGCTTAATTCCATTGAGAGAGTTCTGCAATGATCGGAACAAGTGATAGTCCGAGGCTGCTATACATCAAAACTTTCCAACCAAGCTCGCCCAATTTTTGAGGGGTCATCAACGAAGTATGTGGTCGGGCGTTGTCATGACACCTTTCCTATTGTTCAATTCGGGCTGTTTTCTTTCAATTGCTTGGCGTAATCTCCTTAGGTGTTCACAGTAGAGTTGAGAATTAATCGTCTGACCAACTTTAAGTAGCTCATTGTGGACGATTCCCTTCCAGTCCCACTGCACACACAGCATCACCTTGTTCGGCGTCAATCCGGGCTTCGCGAACGCTTGTGACGGCTCACCATCCCTTCTCCATGATCTTCTACGCTTTCGATTTTCGTACGTGATCCATTTATCATCACCGATTATGACACGTTTCAGAAGTGGCTCGTTTTTATAGCGTTTTAGCAACCCATAGCAGATGTTCATTCGGTCTATCATGTTTTTTCTTGGTCAACTCATGCGGAACCCATACATCAAGATTATTTTTGTAGTCAGCTTTATGTAAATGGTTCAACACAGTTTTGTGGTCAATGAATAGGTCTATACCAATAACGACACTGCTGATATGCTTATCTTGCCCGGATCTTTTCAGAAATTTAATCAGCTTTTTCAGTGTTTAGAGGACCAGAGCGTGGCTCATCTTTCACACCAAAATTACCAGAACGAATGCGAACGAAACATTTCCGCGCATTCTCTTATCCGTTCACAGCACATTTTTTTTACACGCCTGCGCAGCGTGTTTCCCTTTGTTGTAATAATATTGCAAAATATAGCGCAATTTGACATTACTGTTCTTCATTTTCACACGCAAACAACTTTCCAACCACTGCACCAATTTTGCTGTTTATACACTCACAGTAACGCTCGAAGTGTCACCTTTCCAACGAACGTTTAGTGGTGGCGCTGCAATCTGTGTTTCCAGAGGTATTTGCAATTGACGCCATCTATCGGGGAAACGCCACGAACTTTTCCCCAGACCCTATATATATATATATAACTTTTACAGAGTGAAAGGGGGTTTTTCAGACTTTATCCACACAGTAGTCACCAATTTGTTAAAAAGAATATATTCATTACAATGCTGGTTGAAATAAAATAATTAAAAATACAAGACAAAACAAACGTAGAATTATTATGTAGTATTAACATGTAAAATGTATTAACATGCAACATGTAAAATGTTTACATTAATTTTGAATACTGTATTCACATAATTCTATCTCTACGAATAATAATAGAAAATTAACCCCTGTGTTTTTGAGAGATCAATAAAATGCACTTCTGTGTTAAAATGACAAGTAACAATTATAGAAATAGTTCTATTTTCCTATGAATTAAAACAGTGTTAAATTTCTGAGATAGAATTTTCTGACTTTAAATAACAAAAACGAAAAAAAAAAATACCTATGATTCTTTTTAGTTTCAATGAATATCAAAATGCTATGCATGCAGAGGATTCTGCTGCTTTTGCTCTTTACACTTTGTTTAAGGCAAACTTCTTTATTAGTTAGTTTGTAATAATTTGTTAAATCTCACTTACCACAAATTTTGATGTTTACAACTTTGTGGATAAAATGGTCTACTTTATTTCATAGCCCCATTACTTGGTGTAAATAGTGTTACTTTACAATTTTTAGTTTTCTCAAATTTACTCATGATTTAGAATATTGAGATATCTAGAAAAGCGTGGATACATATAATCTGACGTTGTATTCAGAGATGATGATGATTAATTTAATTAATATTATTTTGTTTGACGCTCAACGATATGAACGTGTTATAAATGAAATAAAAATCGCATACACTTTTTAAAAACAGTTTTACACATTTCAAAACATCTTGAAACAACTGTAGATAGCACATAAATTTTAAAGCAATGTAATTTATCATCATGGTGCTTGAAAGCCATGGGAGTTCCCGAGCAATGTGTGATAATAGTGTTGAAAACTTTGGAGATATTCATAGATTCCCATCAATTGTCAAAATAAGTCTATTTCTGCATTAAAGAAAACCACATTACTAATGTTTTACAGGCGTTTCGTATATCAAATATAGATGCGCGAAACATTTCGATATAAGGACTTTCAATTTCCAAAGATAATTTTAAATATAAATGACTTTCAATTTTTAATAATGTTTCGACTTGAACAATATTCAGATTCAACTATTCTCCTGTAGCCAAGATTTTTCTATTCAAAACGAGTTTTCCATTAAAAATGTTGAAGATTTTCAACCAGTTTTTAATATACATTATTTGTAATCTTCGATATTTGTTATATTAAGTCCTTTTGTATTCGCTGTTAGGATCGACGTTTAATATTACAAAACAAAAATTTAATATCCTTACATATGTCCCGCAGAAAAACTGATATAGTGAAATAACCAAATCACAAGTTGGATAAACTGTAATTCTTCTGCTTCTGGGAATCGACCTCGGCTGTGGTTCTTGTCCAGTAACCCTTTCTTCCCTCATGCACTCCAACCTTCTCTTACGCACACAACTTTCTCATATCCATTTTTGTCAAAAACGAGATGGCGTGGAAATCAGCAAAACGAAATGAAAGGAAGGGGATGTGAGGTTCATACGTACGATTCTCAGCCTCTGTGAAGGACCATTATATTATCTTTTTCTGGTTATCAAAAAGAACTTTTGATGGAAAGGGATCGCAAAGAACACGCATTTTACACCTGTCGAACTAGAAGTTTTGTTATTACAACATAATATCATATATTGAAGCGAATGAAAGATATTAAATATGCGTATACACTTATTTTGGAAAGTACTCGGTTCCCATGAATGAGCACAAGTTTTTATTTTAATGTTCGTGGCCTTAAGTCCTAGTAGATCTCGAAGTACGAGGGCTCAAAGTTAAAAGCAGGTTAACAAAATGTTTCTTGAAGTTCGAATATTTTAAAAATTAATAGTTGGTATTTTCTCCTCCTTCAATTTACATATTTGTTTTTACAAAAGGACTCATGTTGTGTTCAATGGCAACCAATGTCTATAAATGTCTGAAAACTAAATGCATTTGTAAATATTTCAATAAATACATGTTGCTTATTAGGAATTGAGAAATAACTTAGATGTATCAAATTACGTGCATATTCTTTATACTCATATATTATTTTCTACTTTCAATCCATTCTATGAACATTTTGATAATTTTTGAAATTAATATTTCTATGAGTTTCATTATATCTGTATCTGAGAGGTAGAAGGGTGTTGTTTTCCAGAAAACAGGCAAAACTACTTTCTTTCATACAGAAGCCAAATGGGCTAACCACATAATAGGCTAATTATTTACGTAGACAACATGTTTACAATGTGAATCGATCAACCATTATTTGAAGTTTTCCGAATACTGTATTTATCGCGTTTTACTCAAAATTGGACTTAGTAGCTCTCAGGTACAGATATATGCGATGTGTATATTGTTTTCATGCAGTAAATAATTTAAAATATTTATTCCAGTTATAAAGTATTATAGCGCACTATGTGTTTGATAAACCAGATATTGATATGTGTTTGGAAACCATATTTTCCTTAACCCTGAAAGTGATTAAAAAACGTTTTCAATCATTGGTAAATTTAAATCTCTACGTGAATGAAATGTAGTTTTAAGATGGCAAGGATCTTGTAAACCAGTAGTGTTGTATGCATTCAGACTGAAACATAAGTTCAAGTTTGTAAATTTAGATAGACTTCTAATGTAAATATCATACTGTGTATGAAGATAAATTAGCCCCCCTGCGAATCTCCGGGCAAGAACTGCTTCAGTGGCTCCAAGAACAGGAATAAAAGCAATATTAAGATAGGAACGTGAAACATAACAAACTTTATACAAAACAGTCGCTCTTCAGACGGTAGTACGCGAGACTGAGAAGTATGGGTTGAACATACTAATGACACAGGAAGTCCGGTGGAAGGGTCATGATAGCATTCGACAGGGCAAATATACTTTCTACTAGGAAGAACACAGACATAAGAATTTGAAACAGGATTCCTGATTAAGAACAGTATCGTTTCAGCAGTTCAGGTAGAGTCCGGGAACGAAAGACTATCCTATATTACGATACGCGATCGATGGTGAAAATAATTTTAATAAATGTCCAATGGACATTGTCCATGCTCCGATCGAGCAAGCTGATGATTGATAATGACAAAGATACGTTTTACGATGAGCTAGATAGGTTGTTTGACAATTACTGAATTATTATACGAAAACTATTTTGGAGGATTTGAACGAAAAGATAGGGATCGTAAGGCAGATAACGAAATCAAAATCTTAGATAGGTTCGAAATCCTAGCCGACTTGGGTAATAATGGAGATGACATTAGTAATAGTATTGAAATCTATGTGAAAAAGAGTGAGAGGCAATTCGGAACACTGTGGAGGGCCCAGGAAAAGAGCCTCTCGGTGAGAAGAAACGACTGGAAAACAAGTCGTTTGAGGAACAAATTAAGCAAGGCAGCGATGGCTAAAAAGTAAAATTGAAGGAATTACAAACCACTTCAGTAACGCCAGACGCGGGTTTAGAAACATAAAACGAAAACATATCACACAGAAAATTCAAGACATAGAGGAAAACGTTAAGACAAATAACACAAGTTCTATACAAATGTGTACATTCGTTAACAAAGAGTTACCAGCCAAGGATAGGGATGATTATAAACGAACGTGGAGAACTTCAGGCAAATTCGACGTGGAAATTCTCGATGTATGGAAAATATATTTCGACAAGCTTCTTATTATACACACCGAAGAACAAACGGAGTGACTTTAATTTCGTATCGTAGAACCGTGCATACCGGAACCTAATGAGAACAAGGTCGAAATTTCGATAAATAAATTGAAAATTTCAAATCAGGAGGGATTGACAACATTCCTGCAGAATTAATTAAGCTGGAGTAACAGCACTAGTAAAGGAAATACATTAATTGGTAAGTGCCATGTGGAGAAAGAAGGAATTTCCAAAGGAATGAAAGACCTCAGTAATAGTTCCGATTTACAAAAATGGCAATAAATCGGACTGTAAAAATTACAACGGAATTTGTTTACTCCCAACATATTACAAAGTGGGTTGAGTAGTACTCTGCTGATACGCCTCAGCGTATAGATAGATGAAATCATTGGAGATTACCGTGGATCATTGTAGATTTAGAAAAAATATATATCTAAGATGGATTAGCCTTTTGCCTTGAGACAAATATTAAAGAAGAAATGAGAATACAATGGGATGGTTCACCATTTGTTCATAGATTTTAATAAAGAATATGATTCTATCAAAAGGGAAAAACTGTACATTATCTTAGTGCAATTTGGAACTCCGAAGAAACTTGTTCAGCTAGTAACAATATGTCTCAGCAGCCCCATAAGCAGTATAAGTGTAAATAATAACATGTCAGATAGTTTCAAGACTCGTAGCGGATTGAAAGAAGGTTATACCTTGCCACCAGTACAGTTTAAACTGCATAATGAAGAACTTCATTGACACCCGACATTATAAGACTAATGAAATCACGGAGGCTACGATGAACAGGCCATGTGGCTCAGATGGGAAAAATATCTTGGTCAGCAAAGCAGAGGGAAAGAGACCAATGGGAAGACCGCGACGTTGTTGGGATGACAATATTAAAATATATCTTCGAGCAGTAGATGTTCAAGATGAGAACTAGATTAATTTGCCCTGGATAGAATCCAACGGAGAACACTTGTTACTGCGATGATGAACTTGGGAATTCTGTAAGTTATAAAGTTAGTTAGTATGAAGATATCATGTGTTCAATGTTCTGTAATTTCGCAACTCTCGTTGCCAACAACGGATTGCGTAAATTAATGATGTTCCGGTATAGTAAAATGCTGATGATAATGCAACATTAAGAGTAATGGGCCCAAAGGCTCACTCAACGGGAAGTTAATATAATATTAAGCTTTCCTATTTCCGAACAGACAGTTGGAAAATATACAGAATTAATTAAAGAGAATAATCTCTTTTACCAGAATATTTCTTAAGGCATAATGTTTTATTGAGCCAAGTATACAAATAAGATCAATTGGCAACACAGACTTGAACATTTTGGAAAAGTGCCTTGATATATTTTTTCTAATAACTCTGAGAAATGTCAGTGCTTAAAGTTATCGACATGAATTATGAAAAAGCGTTTAGTAATTTCCTTTACATTATTGGAAAGTCTTAGGAGTTATCGACAGGAATTCTGAAAAAGCTCTGAGTAATTTCCTTTACATTATTGGAAGGTCTTAGGAGTTATCCACATGAATTCTGAAGAACGCTGAGTAATTTCCTTTACATTATTGGAAGGTCTTAGGAGTTATCGACAGGAATTCTGAAGAACGCTGAGTAATTTCCTTTACATTATTGGAAGTCTTAGGAGTTATCGACAGGAATTCTGAAGAACGCTGAGTAATTTCCTTTACATTATTGGAAGTCTTAGGAGTTATCGACAGGAATTCTGAAAAACGCTGAGTAATTTCCTTTACATTAATGGAAGATCTTAGGAGTTATCGACAGGAATTTTGAAAAGCGCTAAGCAATTTCCTTTACATTATTGGAAGGTCTTAGGAGTTATCGACAAGAATTCTGAAAAGCGCTGAGTAATTTTCTTTACATTATTTTAAGGTCTCAGGAGTTATCGGCAGGAATTCTGAAAAGCGATGAGTGATTTCCTTTACATTATTGGAAGGTCTTAGGAGTTATAGACAGGAATTCTGAAAAGCGCTGAGTAATTACCTTTACACTATTGGAAGGTGCTAGGAGTTATCGAAATGAATTCTGAAGAAGCTCTGAGTAATTTCCTTTACATTATTGATAGGTCTCAGTTTTCAATCCCAATATGATAAATTTTTCACATGCTTAGAAACAGAAAATGGCATCTTTTTGTAACAATACTGAGAAAAAATAAAGGCCAATCAAGTTTCCGTTGTGTTCTTTTGATCAGTTATTTTCGCAGACATGGTAATCTCTCGATGCATAAGTATTTGGAACCCCGACTAACAAACATCAATTTTATTGCAATGTGGGAAAAGTCGTGGTAGGTTAGGTCTTCGGTGGTTTTGACAAGTTATTTCTGACATTCTCTACTGTTTTGATCTCGTATTTCCTTGTGATTAGTGGTGTGGTCTAGTCTGTTAGGCGCTGGACTTCCAACTGTACATCTGTTCAAATCTCGCTTCGGCTTATATTACAGTAGTTTCTTTTAGTGCCAGTATCCCTAATAAACTGAATGATATTTGATTTATCTAGATTGCCTAGTTTTTTCCAGGAATGTTTCGGAAAAGTTTTCACATTGAACTATTGTTATTAAATTTCTCTGTTTCTCTAGTGATAGAAAATTTGAGTCTACTTGAATTTGTTAGCAATTTCTATAATTCTCGCTTCAGATCTCTATTAATAATATCTTTTAGTCTAAGTAAGTAAAAGTCAAATATGATAAAAGAGAATAAATTGTACTAATGTGTCTAATCATCAAATATAATTGCTTATATTGAACTGTACCCAGTTGGCATATTTTGGTTAACATCAATCAAATTACAAATAGTTTGTTCAACAATATCTTCTATATACCTAAGAATACTAATAAGTACAATACTCTATTCGTTCAGAATCGAAATTCATGACTATCTTACCTTCTGATAGCAGAATATCATCACACGAAACGAAATAATAAATATCATAAAACAAACACGACATATTTTAAATTGTTTTCCCGTACCGTTGAGAAAATTTCAGACAGTCGAAACCTAAAGTAACAATGTAGGAATGATCGCTGTCATTCAATTCTTAATTGTCATATCACCTCATTCAATACTTTGTATCAAAACTTTGAATCAAGTATTTTATTATCTATCAGTTGCACCTCCTCCTCTGGTGAACAAAAGTCCATTTTGTTCTCAAGGAACCACTGAAAATAGCACTTGAAAAATACTCTTCATTGTAGACAATTAGTTAATGTACATATCAAAGTGTAACAGTTTCTTAATATCACATTTGTATATTTGCATAAATAATATACAATAATTTCAGTAAGAATCACAATAGCTGAGATTGACACAAATAATAATAGATAAAAATTGAATAATTGTAATCATTTAACTGTCATAGTTCCCAAGAATCACAATAAAAATCTTTACATATCTATAACAGTAAATAGAAATGAAATTGTATAACTGTTTCCTTTCACAAGTCATCTATATCAATAGACTATATCGTGCATTAAAATTCATACATCAGTGTCTATATCTTTTCGGTATGCTTTGTCTAATCATAATTGGAACCAATTTTACTAAAACAATCATAAATGGATTTAACTTTCTCCTTAAATACAGGTCTCTTTCACTTCATCTTGCTTTTAAATGTCGCTTTCACTGATATCTTTTGAAGTATTGGTTATGATTCTCGTTCATAAGTAACTGTTGCTCCGTTGGTTCATCCATTTCCAATCTCGTTTTAATCCATGATTGTAAATGATAATGCCATTTTCCTAATTGTAGCAATTGCCTTTGAAGTGTGTGTAATAATTTTGAAATGTACAAACCTTTATTTCCTGGGCTATTACGACTACGGTATATAATTGTGTGTTCAGTAGTCACTCAAATACAGTAACAAATACAACTATAATACACTAATCCGACAATCACTCGGTAAAAGTTATTGAAAACAAAAACGAAAACACATCTGAAACAAATATTAGTTCTCCGCGTTCAGAACGGGTATAAACTAAGTCCTTATGTAATCTTGATTCTAGGTACAATTAAGCTCCTTTCACGGAGGATGAAGCTCTTTCATGAGACTGAAATCATGTAAACTAAACTAAACCGAAAACACTTAATTTGGTACTATTTCATGAGTCTTTTTTACTTTGTACTATATTTACACGCTTTCAGGCATATTTTAAATATATTTCGTACTTATATGTTTGCGTGCGATTATTTTCTTGCTTATTGAATATTCTTTTCATTCTACAATATTGCCGGGAATAAAGTATACCGAATGTTGGCAAGTTTATACGCCGTTGGTAGTGTAGTGAAGTGAAAGGCGATCGGTAATGGCCTTGAGTGTTCGTGAGAAGGCATTAGTTGTGGGGCATTATTTTCCTCATACAGAAGTGGCCAAAGTTGTGGAAGGAATATCAAACTTCTTTGGACCATTTTTGGGTTAGAATACCACAAATCTCCAACGAAGTACACAGTGATGTTGCTAGTTTCAAAATTCTTTCAAACGAGTCAATGCTGTGTCAACACAAAAAGCACTAGGGAAGTTTTTAGCATCTACGAACATGTCTTTAAACACATGATTTCAGCAAGATGGAGCCTTACAGCTTCTGCGACATTACTTTCAAGGACCCCACATTTTCGATGCAAAAAGACTATCCGTGTCCTGCCCACCCACCTGAGGTCACTCCGCCTGCTGCTTATTGGTGGGGCATAGTGAAGGGGTGTGTGAACGGTGATGTAGTGCCTCGTAATACTGAACTTGCAAAATTGAATAGCATTAATGTGTTAGATTCACTTTCACAGGATAGAATTGCGGAATGTCCGAAAGCTTGACGCGTCTCTTTAAAAACATATGTTTGGTGTTGAAAAAAACAAACATTGAGCTTATGTACTGAAATTTTGTGTGCTGCTTGTTTTGTTTCTGATGAGCTGTTATCTTGTATTGCATGACAGTTTGTGTCTGAAATTTTCGATTGAAATTATATTTAAAAAATCCATACATCTGCACATATTCTGCATTTCGGTATATTTTATTTCCTACTATACTGTATTATTGTTTTAAGCGAGTATCTAAATAAATTCAAGTTTCTCAAAGTTTAAAATCCTGATAAGAATCAAAATGAATAGTATGTTTAGAATTTAATGTACGGAATGCTAAGCAATTAGATTTCAAATTTATTATGACAGTTTATGATATTCACTTGCTTGCAAAACAAAGCAAATAATTGAATACATTCAGAACATTTCATTATATTCCGCCTAAAGGTTTAACTTTTCTATTATAATAATGTGTTTATTCACCACTTCAAGTTACATGTCCGCACGGACTCGGTAATTTACAACAAAATTGATTACTACCTTGCCATTTCGTCATTATAATTAAGCTAATGACCCCGGTTGTTGATTGCTGTCCCAAGTGAGCACTCCAGCACATTGTTCCGGTTGACCAGGTGCGTAATCTAACTGTGAAGTTATCGGTAATCTGTTAACGTTATTCTGTTACGAAATTTGTCCCTGTTTATCATCCTCTTTATCGTTCGCTTTCTCTACTTCGTTTTTGTTTTTTCTATCTTTTTTTTGTAAAAGAGAGAGCAATAGCGAATATGTCGAAATTCAATACACACATATACAAATATATATACCCCTTCTTTTGTCAGTAGCCGTAACGCCCAACTTTGATGTAACACGAAAGGGAGTTAGAAAAATTACTCAATTGACTATTCATTTTGTAAACTATAAAAACAAATCTGTTTGAAGAACAGTAGAAGTACCAGTCTGTGGTATTTTTGAAATTAAAGAATAAACTTATTTTATAAAAATATAAAAAATAATTAAAGTAACTAAAAGTAAAACAACTAAGTGCTTACATCACTATATCACAATATTTGTGTATGGAAATGATTCTTGCTTTTAAACCTGGCCTTTTAAACTCAACTTCACATTCGATCTTCTGTGACTATTTTAACACTTTTGCATGCACTTTCTTGATCAAAACAAACTAGTTTCCTTTTCGGACAGGCAAGATGATGTAATAATATCTTATTTCCAATAAGTTATATTTTAATATCTTGAGAGCAAACACTTTTACAAAGACCGTGAATAATATTCACAATCACCAATCTCCCAATGTAGAGGAAAGTCTATTTAACTTAATACAATAACTTTAATGACATTTGCTCGACGAGCATCAAAACTGTAACAGCTATTATTTCTCTTGAATAAAATATAATTTTGTTGTTGTTCTTAGAATGATTTTTTTGTATATTTAACAATGATTTTAAAAACGTCTTTTAACCAATTAGTAGAAACCATTATTCCAAACTTCTTACTTCACAAGTGCTACTTCCGATCCGAAGAAATGACGGTGAGAGTTTGCCATCCTTCCGGAAAAACAATTGAGCAGCAAAAAACAATGAATCTCTCAATGTAGCCATTTGATATAAGTAGTCAAAATAATTCGGTTTCTATTTAGTTGTACGAACTTAGACACATTACACAACCAATATATATATATATACAGAGTGTCCCAGTCATATACGCAAATACTTCAGGAGATGATTTGTCACACCGAAATAAGAATAAAAGTTCCTATATTCATGTGTCCCATTTCGCTTCGTTTTGGAGATACAGTGTTTCCAGCTTGGAGCCTAATATGGGAAGAAAATGAATAATTCTCAATAAGTCATAAACGCCGGATTGAATGAAAATTTCGTTTGAGGAAATTTGTTTCTATCAACATGGTGGATATCAGGAGATAAAACACGATGTCATCGTACTGTCAGTGTTGCCAACCTGGAATAACGTTTAACATTTTCAAATAGCACTACGTCGTGTTATTGAGTATTTCGCATCCTCTAGTGATGATAAACAACATACGTAAAGCACACACCGAAGTGTAACAAACTATGGATGAAATATCTTAAGAAATTACGTAATTTGTATAAAATGACGAAAATATTACTGTCTGATCCATAGTTATTATCTCTTCACTGCTCCTTTTTCCGTCTACTTCTCTCTCTATTTATCTTTATCTTTTTCTCTTACATATTGGTTCTTCCTTTTACACTCGCTCGTTTTGTGCATGTGTGTGTTCCAGAGTCAAATCCGGGCCACCTTTTATAACTCGGTGGCCTGGCCTGACCAAAACACAGTGAGCCGGTACAAAACTTGACCCGAATTACCCGGTCACCCGATTGACCCAGTCTGGAAAATCTATTTAACTGGGAATTTTGGCGTCTCATTTTCCGTGTTCTCGAAGTAACACCTTCGGTCTTGGTCACCCCTGAAAGAAAGTGTTCAAACGTAAGAAAATAATTAAAATTTATCCTTTGTCATCCGAGTTAGCGAGTCTAAATTGAATCACCGGGTCAGAACGGGTCCGAATCCTAAGTACTGTGATACAATCCAAAACCTGACCCGCATCACTCGACTGAGGCGGTGACCCGTTTCAGCTCTTCTCGAATTGTTATAAACACTAGTTAAATTGTGTTGTAATTATTAGAACGTTATATTCGCAATAGGTGGAATTCAGAGTAACATGTACGGATCTGATGAATTTTAAGATATCAGTAGAGAAAATGGCCCCTTTTAAAGAGATTATATAT
>JAGDQP010002224.1:79039-90250 GCA_022664845.1 Lepisma saccharinum
AACATTTTTAACTTTTCATGTTGATACAGTTAGGACTTGTAATCTTGGCTCTTTCACTTCTTGCTTTTGAATTTCTGGGAACTGTACTTTATAATGATAAGTTCTTTTTACTACGTTTGCATTCAAAAATGTTATCTGTGCTCTCATTTCATCTTCTTCTCTAATCCCTTTCCCTCTCTCTCTCTCTCTCTTTCTCTCATTTCAATGTCCTTGTCTAACAGACAGCGATCGGTTTCAATTTTTCATTGTGTATGTTTAAATTACTTCCTGCATAATTTTATGTATACTGCTTGTTCTCGCTTTTATTGTTTTATTTTATCGATACTAATATGTGTAAATTTAAAAAAAAAACATGTGCTCATGTTTGTTGATTTTAGTTATGTTTGAGAGACGAATGGAAGAAGAGCGAGGAGTCCCTTCACCATACAAGATTATGGGATAAGAAAGCACCAATTGTGTGGCCTAGCTTCACGGCGTTCGCTGTCGCAGTTTTTAAATGCAAAGTGTACTACAATTTCAGCAAATTACAAAATCTCAACTTCTTATAGTTTTTTTATACTAAGACTATTTTACAGGTTAATCCATACAAACCTTTACCTTTTCAATTATTTATTTTTTTCTTGTTGAAATCACTGTAGTCTTGAAATTATATTTTATTGTCATAGTAACTAAGATAATTAGTTTATGTATCTCTGGCTGAATTAACACAGACAGATCTGTCTGTCGTCCATTAATGCCTTTTGATGAAAAGCTGAACAGTGAAGTTCTGCGTGTGCCGCTTATCACTATGTTCATCTTAATTTTGTTTAAATCATTTAAATGTTCGTTACATTTCATATCTAAGAGGGTTTGGAAAGGAACTGACCGCAATTCTCAAATCAATAAATTTGAATTTCCCCGCAAAAGTTTGAAAGTTTCAATTCGAAATCCTAAGGTCACTGAAACTTAAAACCACGACTTTTTTTAATGCATTTTTTTTAACATTTTGGATTGTCTTCTTCTGGGACTTTAGTGGTCAGACATTTTGATTACAGAAGTGGACTTACAGTGGACTTCAGAGTTCTACAAAATCTGATGATGTTTTCAAATTGAAAGTGAATGAAGTACTGTCGTACTTTAATCTTTCTACAATAGTCGATAATGGACGAACGTCTTGTGCTGATCGCACCCACGGGTACCTAGTCTGACTCTTCTAGAGCTACTACGACAATAAAATACCGTTTCAAGTCTACAGCGATTTCCAGAAAGAATTCATAAATAATTGAAATTTTAGAGTTTTATAGAGATCACTCTGTATAATAGTTATGTGGTTATAGTCAGTAATTATTGTTTGAGAACTTCAAGCGATTCATAAATAAAACAACGAGCAAAGCCGAAGTAATCAATATTGGATTCGACAATTTTTTAGAAACTCGATATTCAATATTTTTACATAGTAGCAAGGATATTAATATATACATATCCTCATTCAATGGCTGTTGTGATATGTACTTTAAAAATTTAGTTCTTAAGTCGGATATATTTGAAGGGCTTAGTGAAAAAGCGGACTGTTCAACTTTCAAAACTTGGAGCCAAAAAATTGGAAATTTAAATTTTCACAACTTCACGTCTAAGAAGAATAATTATCCTTACTAAATGAAAACATCTAACTTTCTAACCTTGTGATTAGTTTTCTGTTTATTTGAAAGACGAGTTGGGTTGCACCTAAAACTTGAACTGTTTTAATATTTTAAGTAGCATGTAGTTAGAAAGTAATAGTTATTTCAAATATGCATTTAAAATGTCTTAAATTTTTTCTTAAGTGGATTTCGTTTATTATAATATTTGGCTTATGGATGTATAAATAATTATTGACCCAGTTTAATTCTAATTTTATTATTTATTTAAATAGTTCATGCGTATTTAACTCCTTGGTATATGTTGTATTAGAGCTGTTACAGTTAGTAAAGTTGAAATAAACCTACATTAATGTATTCGAAACTGAGTGAAGAGTAGAAAATTATATTCCTCTTTTTGTAAAAGGTTTCTTACTATTCTATATACAAAAATACAAAGTTACATCCTCATTCTACATTTCCAGAAGATGAATAGGTCATAAATATAATTTTTTACTGTATAAAATAAATTTAATTAACATTAAGAAAATACATTTTAATAATCACGACATTCAAGTTTTAATGGATCAGGAAATGCTGTTTTAAGTTGACTGGTTTATTTATAAAAGGTTAAGACAGTACTTAAAACAAGTTTCAGAATATTCTTTGTTCAAAATTCAGCGTACAGTACTAACACCAAAACTTTCTTGTGGTGTTTGAGTATATGAAGCTTGGAATTTATTGATAATAAATAGTACATTTCAATAATGTGGCAATTTCTTAAATATAATAACTAGTTAGTATGAACATTATATAAATTATTCGAATTTGCATCATAACAAAATTTATCTTCAAAGAATGGGTTTCATTTTTAGATGTATTGATTATCTTTATGTTAGATAACTTTAAACATCAAATTTAGTATTTGCTATATTATCTTTAGCCTTCAGATTCAAAATATTGTTTACGTGAAATCGGCAATGTTTCATTTTACTTTTTATATTCCTATTTTTTATTTAAAGTAAATATTTTGTGTTTTTGTGCTTATGTATATATAATTCCGAGGAGCACTTATCTCGTATATTCTTTCTACCTCTCTAAATTTTGCAAAATACATTGCTTTAATGCACAATTTCATGATACTAATCTGGATATTGAAAATGTGACAGCTTCTATTATAGATATTGTTCTGGATTCATATAAACATGAAGAAAATTATTTAATCTTGACATAGCCAATTTCAAATCAATCATGTTAGTTAAGATGCATGCTGCTTCTGAAGCTGGACGAAAATGACCCAGAATATGATGAGGATCGCATTCAAAAGATGATTCGAGTAATAAAGGGCCTTAATTTTAAGTCTGTCATCGATCCACTCGATTTTTTTAAATTAAAAAGATACTATAAACGTCATCCGGAAGAAGACTATTATGAAAATCTGGCCATTTACGAATGTGCCGCTCGTGATTTCTTGGCTAATATGCAAGTCAATAATGAGGATGCTGATTCTGCCGTTATTTCTCAAAACTCTTCATTGCCTCGCACCTCTTCCAATACCACGATAGGTTCACCTGACGATTCTGCCATGGAAGTTGAGGGTTTTCTGCAGCCCAAGAAGACAGTTAAAGCTACACCGGCTGTGACAGCACCACCGATTTCTATTAATAATTCATATCAAGCGCTAGATCCAGACACTTCTGTAGATTCTCATTCAAAATCTGATCAATCGAAGAATAATTCAGTGAAAAATTCTCCTAAGACACCTGCTATTTTTATTTATGGTATTCAAAATAGATATCCGTTCTGCAAATCTTTGGCTGCCATTTGTTCTGAACGTCCAATCATACATCATACTAGTGACTTTATCAAATTCCAAACTAAAAGTAAACCTGATTTTGAAAAAATCCAAACTTTTTGTCTTCAGCAGAAGCACCAATTTGCTGTTGAAAATAAGCGAAATGATCGTCCATTAAAAGTTGTCATAAGGAAGCTGCCTATAGACACACCCATTGAAGACATCACAGCGGACCTGTCTCTCCAAGGCTTTTCCGTCATTTCAGTGAGTCAACTGCACGGTAAAGATGTAAACTCGCAGAAGCAAATCAAATATCCATTATTTTTGGTTACACTTAACAAAGATCACCTTCCATCTGACATTCTGAAAATGAGATGTCTACTACACCATGTCATCTCAGTTGAAAAATACAGAGGTCCGACTACTGTGCAATGCCACAAATGTCAACGTTTTGGACACGTCCAAAAATCATGTTTTAACCTGCCAAGATGCCTCAAGTGTGCTGCCCTTCATCTCACTGCGGATTGCACCAAGAAGTCCAGAGACGAACCGGCCACCTGTGTTCATTGCGGTGGTCCTCATCCAGCTAACTACAGGGGTTGTCCCACCTTGAAAAAACAGATACTCAGACGCCAGCCTGACCCGCCAACTAAAAATGAAGATTCTGCCAGGAAATCATCTTGGGGAGTTCCTGTCTCATCAGAAAAGAAGAAGCCTGCAGCTAACACAACAGATATCTTTTCTTCACTTTTTTCAATTTTTCAAAGATCTCTCGTCTTCAGATCTCATTGATACACTTTCAAAAGATCTTCTGCGCTTCAGTTCAACTGATAGCATGATTGACAAAATTCCAATTGCCATCGAAATCTTACAAACTATTTTCTCAGCAATGAAAAAATAAAATGATCGTATTCTTTCAACTTAGATCTATACAATAGTATTCCACCTTATGCGTTCAAGTTCACCTTTTACATCTGGCACCTTCTCCTCTCTCATAATTTAGAGAACATTTCACATTTAAAATTTTCATTTTAAATTCTTCACTTCATATACGCATTAGAACTGCGACAGTTGCAGTCTATTTTTCAAATTTCATTTACTTCTTTTTCATAACCGTCAACAAAACATAGTGAAGGCAGGGGCCCCAAAAAGGCTCGAAACTTCTTTTGTTATACAGTTTTTCGAAACGTCAAGTTCCAACGGTCTGTGTTTACTACCAATAATAAGCATGTTAACAGGAGAAAAGGGCTTCAGTGTTATAGGTACTGAACGTAGACCAAGAAATCCATAAAAGTTTTAGAGAAAATTTATCAGACATTATTATTTTATAAAAGTATATAGTTTACAGTTTGATATGAAATGAAAATCTAGAGTTTCTTACAGATTTGTTTATTGCTCCCTCTTTGTCTAGCTCTCTTTTTGTAGAAACTCGTTTAGGAAATCTCAAGTTTGTTCTTTAACATGATGTATGTACGTTCTACTTTCCAAGAGTGCTGTTCTTCAATTAGTGTCTTACTGAAGAGTTGCTTATACAAACTTAACCTGACTCTTCATTTATCAGTGGGAAGAAGGTCAGAAGTTTCTTTGTTTTTCTATGCCACTTAATATTAATGACTCATACACTTACATACATACACCTAAACACCTACATGGGCATGCGCACATACACACACATACATATACACGCACACTCAGAGAGAGAGAGAGAGAGATAGAGAGAGAGACGATGTGAAATCTGTTACAAACGTGCATTAAGAAATACATATATCGTCTTCAAAATAACCTTTAAAAACTGCAATTATTTTTTTTTTTCATTTTATGTTAAAATTGCCACTGAAGAGGTAAAAGTAGAAACTGTCAAATTAATAGCATTCTCATTATTGTAATAAAAATGAATTTGTTGTAAATTAAAAAAAAAAAAAAGCCACGTTTCTTCTCCATGGAAAATCAGCTTTTCGAATCTCGTTGAAAATAAACAAAAATTATAATTGAGGTGTGAATTAGTAGATGAGATTAAAACTAAAGAGATTTTATTTTTCTGAATTCAGCAATTTGTATAGCCTAAAACGTTTTATTAAATTAAAATTTACTAGATTGTTCGGAAATACTGCTCGGTTTGATTGGCATATATAAGCTTGCAGTAAACTTGTTACACTGAGATGAACATCATTACAACCTACACAATCGCTGTCAAAAGAGATACATATTTATTACTTACAGAATGTTATAAGTCTGGAGTTTATTTCTTCCAGGAAACGTACGTGATCAATGTTTCGAAGCCATCAACCCATCAATTTCGGCATTGAAGACTATTCTGAAAGAAGTTTGTTACCGATTAACCCTGCTGCATTATTATTGAAAACAAAAACAGAACAAGCCAGGAATCTACCAGATGACAGAAGATAGCAGCGCCTTAGGTGCATTACAAAATTTTAAAAACCCACTCTCAGGAACGAAAAAGCCTAAGCGCGCACTGTGTTATGAATTCCACAAAATTCACGGACATATGTCAAAAGGACAAACACAGGTTAGGCGAAGTCAGTTTTTTTATTTTCATTATACGCAATGTACCTGGTGTTTGATACTCATTCAATGAGACACTTTCCTCCACGCGGATGAAGCTAAATTGTTGAAAGGACCTTGTAATGCTTTGGTATGGTGTTTTCGTGTAATATTATGGTAGAGGACCTAGTTTTCACCCCCTGTCACCATTCTGTGACGAGTGAATAGGGAATTGCAAATGTCAACTCTCTGCTGCTTCTGTTGAGGTCTTAACGCATTGGGTACCCATTTTCCGAGTTTCCACACGTACCCAAGGCCCTCCAAATGGCGATGAAGTGTCGAATGGATGATATGGAGCTCGCAGTTAGTTATTCTACAGTTTGTATTGGATTTAGATCCAACGCTGATCGTAGAGCATCGTTGTCCAGCTACATAGGTCTCTCTTCTAGTGGCTTATTGATGAGCCTGCTATCCCCAGACCGAAACCTCTGGAACTACCTCTGGCACTTTCTCACATCCACAGCCACCTGACCATATACGGAATTGGTGTTTCGTGCCACTGCGCTGGCTGGATGTCTCTGGTGAAATTCATACAGCATGATATGCCGTATGGGGACCTCCGACACTGCCATGATCAAACACAAGCCATACTTCGAGAACGTGAAGTAGACAGTTATTCTACACACTACTGCACAATGAAGGGCCCTAAATGACTCAACTGTGGCACGTGCAATCTATTTCAATATTCGCTCGTCAGATGGCGTCATTGCGCAGACATTCTTTATACGACATTACTTATTGGATACCCTGATAGTTCGTTTGGACGGTTTCGTCAAAATTTGCTCAGAGCGTGGTAGAAATAGAATAATATCCATTACATTTTTTCTGAAGAGGTACCTTTTTCGGGATTCTGTTTTTTCTTAACACTCAAATAGGCTCAGAAAATAAACTACATATCACTTTGGTAGCCGTTACTTATCGATCCAACAATAAGCGTTTATTGCCCTACCCATACTGTGTTGGATAGTCTCAAGACTGATATCGACCTTTCTTGGCGAAGTATGTTAGCTTTACTCGGCGAGGTCTTGGAATCTTCTATGAAACCAGTACGTCCAAGCAGTGTCTTGAAATATGTATACAAAACTGAAATTATTGACCAAAAAATGCGGGAAAACTACTTGTCTTGGCCAAGTAATTACTTGAAGGTTGAGCTCAAACGCAACCGCTATGAAACGAATTTTAACTTAAGAAGAGCACATTAATTCAAGTATTTATTCAAGCATTAATTCAAATAATTTCTATGAAAACGACCCTAAAGTGATGTATTGCTTCAAAATGTTCAGGTTTAAAAAACAAATTCGTCTAAAACATTCTGAAGAACATGTTCTGCTTGTTCTTCGCAAACCTTTACATTGAAGTTTGTTTTGGATGCTCATATGCTGTGGAAGCACAGTTCAACGACTTGTCGCCCTGAGTTAGTGGCTATGTCTTCGATGCACGAGTGCCCAAGGAAACAAAAATTAAGATGGATAAAGCTATGGAGTAATGAAGTATGCTACCACAGAAAACAATAGTAGCAAGTGTGTGCTGAGTGAGATAGAAATTAAAGTTGTGTTGTCGAAGGACTTTGTTACTTGAATTTTATTTAGGCCTTTAGGCATCTAAGGCTCAGGCCAGGATAAGGGAGGATAAAGGATTGAGGAAGTTGTCGGTCAGGGCCTATGTTGAAGGTACCATCCAGGCATTGGCCTGGTGTGACTGAAGAAAACCCCTGGGAAAACTTCAGTCAGGATGGTCGGCCTCTGGGATAGAACCCAGAACCTCCCGAATGCTACACCAACACTCTACCACTGAGCTACGGCGGCTTGGTAGGACTTTGTTACTATTACCTCCGCAACAACGAATTTATTTTTTAGATTTGAGATCCCTGCTAAGTTTATGATCATAGATCCTAATAAGTGGAAAACCAACACACACTACATGGAAGGTTTCCGACTTCCGAGTACTGTCGAAGTTGCCAGTGACGAATGATGTGACACAGCACGGTATTATCAAACTAATACAGGGATACACCAACACCATGACTAAGGATGAATAACATAGACAATACATATTATGTAGTATATCACCATCGTTCCAAGTACTCAGACAGAAGGAAACACATCCTTGTGAACCCAACTTTCTTCTATGTGAAAATAACTTTATGCTTACAATTAAGAAATTATCGAAAATTTAATTTAAGTAATTTCAGATTGTGTTCCTTTTTAATACAGTAGTGTTATATGATTTGAAATATATCTGCAAATACTGCCAATACTTATATAATTCACATTGTCTTGTACATTTCTCGTTGCACTGTTTTATTTTAAAGATATGGAAAATGGTTTCTTCTGTATTAGTTGTGTTACACACAACAGAGAAAGTATCAAATTCTTTACATTTTACAGGAATGTATTTCTCTTGAAGTCAATTCTGAAAGATCATAATTACATATGATAAATAAATGGATTATCACATTCTCAACTGCCTATCTTTGCGGCACCATTTAACCTGATGTTGGTCTGAAAATTGATAACACTTTAGTTTTCTGAGAAGTACTGTAGAAGCATTTGGGGGAGGGGGTGGGTGTAAATGGATTCCATGTTAAAAAAATAAGGGTTACCCTAAACGCATTTCAAGATTTATGGTACAAGATTTTAATGAAGTGAATATGCTATTATATTTTGAATACTTAGAAATATACATTCAAATAAAAACATGCAAATACAAGTAAATAAATAACTTATCTTCAAATTTATTCTCAGTGACAGTCTCCTTATTAGTATCTAGGCACTATTTGTTTTTAAGAATGAATATGTTTAATTTAATGAATAAAAGTGTTTAATTCCGTTAGTTTTATTTTGTTTCGTTTTAAGTCTGAGCCGAACCACAGGTCATATATCAATGTTCCAGCATCTGAATTTCTAATCTGGTTCGAACGTCCCATTTTCTTCTGGATGAACTGTCTGCAATGCCAGCGTTCCATTTAAGACGTACGCGGTTAATTTAAACAGAAGATAAAAATTGATTGCTCTTCTAATGCTGCCGCCTATGATAATCCTCAGTAACAAATCACTTAAAGCATCATTTATTTTCCTCAACTAAATGAGTACAGATTCTCGTGAGAGATCCTCTCTCTCTCTCTCTCTCTCGCTTCTCTCTCTCCCTTTTTTCTTTCTCTAACGAACAAACACACACACACTCGTGCCATTCTGACTGTTCCCAATTTATTTAGTTTTAAGAAGTGATAACATTGTCTTAATACAATGATTAATCAGAAAAATAATTTCTAGACATTTATCAATTAATTCTTTTGCGCGTAAGAAAATAAAATATGGGATCGAGTAAAGTTTATACAAATCAATAAAATGTAGTCTGGATTCTTTGAACTTAAGATTAAAATCAGAACCTATTAGGAATATAGGTCCTTTTGGAGGCACTCTGCTGCCTCACACAATTAACTCGTTATAGTTAATCCATCTTATATTCCATTACTATATGCTACGCCTTTTATACTTTTCTCTTTTAGAATATAACTTCAGCTTTTTCTACGGTATGAAGACTTCAAGCCTTCGAAATTCATTTTAACTTAATATTTTTATCTTCCCTACCCTCATTGGTCCACATCAGTATGCAAAAATGTTACTTAATAGTTATTACTGGATAAGTACGTACTAGTCGACAAAAATAACCTTTTTCTCTGGCACACGGGAGAAAACACCTGATTCTAATAGAACTTTTCACGTAGAATTCAAATATGTAATCAGTTTTTCTCCATCACCCACCATTTTCCCGTGACCCCCACGTGACCTTGAAAAATGGGTTATTTTCAGAAATTTGTTATTTACGTGCAGATAATCACATGTAACTTCCACAATAATTACAATATAAGCACGGGTTATACCTCATTGGATTCGCAATGAAACAGACTTTACAATGATGTATACACCGTGTCGCCATTTTTATATGAGGGAATTTCTAGAGGGATTTTATGGGAAATTCCCTCCAAAAAGTAGTTTATAAGAATGTTTTTGTCTCATGTCACTATTCATATAGTGACACAGAAACTGGAATTGCACCAAAATATAGATTTATGTCTACTTAATAAATCATGTTAATTTCATGTGAATCGCGTTATTCTATCTAGAGATATAAATAGTTGTTTCCATTGTTAAACTAAACTAAACAAAGCTTGCCACATATGTACTCTACCAAAGAAGTGTTAAGGGTTGACAAATGAACTAAACTAAAATGTTTTAGTTGTCGACTTCCTTCTATGTTTGGCTTCTGGAACATCTCTCTTGAGGGTCCAACAGTAATCTGCTAGCATTTGTGAACTCCACTGTCCCTGGTACCTCTTCTCCATGGCGGAAATGTCCTGATGGAAACGTTCCCCACTTTCATCACTAACGGCACCGAGATTTTCAGGAAAGAAATGCAGGTGGGAGTCTAGGAAATGGACTTTAAGGGACATGTTGCAACCCATTTCTTTGAATGATTGCAGGAAATCACTCACAATTTCACGGTAGTTTGGGGCTTTATGGTTTCCTAAAAAATTCTCTGTTAAACTTTTGAATGAACACCAAGCTGCTTTTTCATCCGGAGTTAAGAGATAATAAAATTTTTTTGTCACGAATCAAACATCTTATTTGGGGACCTACAAAAATCCCTTCCTTGATTTTAGCGTCACTAACCCGAGGAAATTTTTCCTTCAGATAACAAAATCCTGTATTACTTTTGTCCATTGCCTTAACAAAATTTTTGAAAAGCCCCAACTTTATATGAAGAGGAGGTAGAATTATCTTACCAGGGCTCACCAGTGAGGGATAAACAACATTCTTGTGTCCAGGAGTTAATACACACTTTGGCCATTCCTTTTTGTTGTAATGTTCCGCTATGTTCCTGCTGTCCCATTCGCACAGGAAACAACAATATTTCGTATAACCAAGCTGCAAACCCATTAACAAAGAAATGACTTTTAAATCACAGCAAACGGTCCACTTGTATTTCTTATACTGAATTCTTTCTAACAATATTTTGATGTTTTCATAGGTTTCCTTCATGTTAGTTGCATAAGCCAAATTCATTGCCATTGTGCAAAAGGACTACCTTCAAACTAGTTTTTTGAAGAGTCAATAAACAATCTCCACTCTGTACTTACATGTTCATGTCCGAGTGTAACCATGACAGCACAAACATTGTTACAATAAACTAAATCATTTTCTTTAGAATAGTAGTTCTGAAACTCTGCATGACGGTTTCGAAAAACACAGACTTTAG
>JAGDQP010002224.1:90350-107980 GCA_022664845.1 Lepisma saccharinum
AAACACAGACTTTAGCGCTACGATGGAGCAGATTCCAGCCTTTAAGTCTAGAAGCAAGAAGTTCTGCCTGTATTTTGGAGAGTTTTAAATCCCGAACAAGGTCATTTAGTTCACCCTGAGTTATCAGATGGGGCTCGAATGTAGATGTGCTTCCTACATATGTAGGATCATCTTCCTCTTCATGTTGTACTTCAGCAGTTGCCTCAAGTACGTAATCTTCATCTACAGTAAGATGAGCTGGAGGTTGTGGTACTGGTAATTCTGCATTGTGTGGAACTGGCCTAATTGCTTATGGCAAATTAGGGTACTGCACTGTGTGCTCAGATTTACTGGTTATTAATTTTATATGTGTCATACAAAACTAGCAGTCCGCAAAATGATCTTTTGGTTCCCTCCAGATCATGGGTACGCGTACGCCGAAGTTCATGTTCCGTTGACCATTTGCCCACCCAGTCAGACGTTTCACGCAAGTACAACAAATATAGTGAGGAGCCCAGTCCTTATCTTGGTCTCCTACGCTGCAACCAAAATATAACTGATAACACTTCCTCACAAGTGGAGTGAAACATCGACGTTGCCATTTAAATGTCAGCTCCCCACATACATAACGGAAATTGTCCGGGTGATTTACACACTTCCTCGGCATCTTGTATCCTGTTTGGTATCACACAGGAACATACACTTCATAATTCACAAAGCAGCACAGAACGCAATCTCAGTGCATCACCACGCGATACTAACTGTCTTGTCTTGAAAGTGATAATGGAATTCAGCGAATTATTTTTTTTCGCTGTTCTTTCCAGATTTTTTAATTCATTGTTGGCAGGTCAAAATCGTAAAAATTACCTAATTTTCCACAGAAAGCAATCGTGCATTGTGTGTGCTTGTGTGTATTTGTGCTTGTACCTCTGTGTCAATGTATGTGCCGACAACAATACATTAACGTTAGGTTTCTATCTTTGCTGAACGCCTTGCATTTAAACCTGTAAATAGAAACAACTATTTATATCTCTAGATAGAATAACGCGGTTCACATGAAATTAACATGATCCATTGAGTAGACATAAATCATATTTTGCTGCAATTCCAGTTTCTCTATCGCTACATGAATAGTGACATGAGACAAAAACATTCTTATAAACTAATTTTTGGAGGGAATTTCCCATAAAATCCCACTAGAATTTCCCTCATATAAAAATGGCGACACGGTGTATACATCATAGTAAAGTGTGTCTAATTGCGAATCCAATGAGGTATAACCCGTGCTTATATTGTAATTACTATGGAAGTTACATGTGACTATCTGCACGTAAATAACAAATTTCTGAAAATAACCCATTTTTCAAGGTCACGTGGGTGTCACGGGTAAATGGTGGGTGATGGAGAAAAACTGATTACATATTTGAATTCTACGTGAAAAGTTCTATTAGAATCAGGTATTCTAATTTCTGCGCCAAAATCTTGTTGAGTAGTGTTATTGGTGGTGTGCCTTGTCATACAGCTTCTGATTATTTAATTTCAATGCGGAGCTCTTTTTTATACTTAGATTAACTTCAATGAAATGTTATCTTGTAATCATTCTATAAAACGTTTAATAATACCTATTTTAGTGTTTGTTATAAATATTATCCATTTAACATAGTTTGTCAAAATTACTTCCAGTCGGCCTCTGGGGGCACAGAATCGTTCATCGCAAGACGCGATAAAGCTAGGTCTGATTAACTATGGCTCATTCCTATTAAAGTTGTAAAAATAATTAATTTATCAGTTTCGAATGTTCATAAAGACTTATACACTAAAACCTCTTTTCTCCGGACTTGATGGGACCGGACCTGTTCCGAATAAATCAGATTTACCTTTTTTGTGTTATAAGAATCTGTAAATACAGAAATAAAGTAACAACATATTTTATTTTACTAAGTACATTTTTCAGTTTAATGAATTGAGTGCAAGGACAGTACAACACTGCATATTTACGATGAAGTGAATTAATTAGACGCACTCACTTTTTTACACTTATTTTGAAACTGACGAAAAAATACTTTATCTTTTTCGAAAATCGTTCCCGATAAATGGGTTCCAAATAAACGAGCTTTTAGTGCATATCTAAATTAAATTAAATAAAAGTATTACGGGTTACAAAGCCTACAGTATACGTTGAGCCCAGTTTATAGTGTTAGCAGTCTGACCACTGCCAAATCTATCGTCAGCAGGTTCTTGTACACCGGTGCAAGACATCCTAGGGATGAATTAAAATTCCTGTTTGACTTACTGAGAAGGAGAAAACAAATGTAAGTGTTCAAGAAGAAAGTGATTTTTGCACCGTATTTGTTCATTTGAAATTCCCAGTTCATAAAAAAATTGTCGATGACAAAAATGTCAATTTTTATGAATTGTGCTCGGTTTTTCATCATACGTAGAAGGTTAGGTTCATCTCAGGAACTGTTATGTTAACTGTATTGCAGATAAGATAATTCGGATTACGTGTTAACTATTTGATTTTCTTGCTAAGGTAGTTCACTTCATGGTCAAGAAGGACTATTCAGATGCCCACCAGTATTTGTTGATTATTTTGGTAATGCAAGTCTACAATTGGACACCAAAATCATTGCTCTAGGTACAATAATTCCGAATATATAGTTGATTAATGACAGAAATTGCATGCTCTGGTGACCATATTGAATTCGTTCATCCGCATAGCCCAAGGCGAACTATTCAGATGGGCCAGCATCACTTGCTAATATTTTTTATTTTACCGTAAAACATTCAAATTGTACGCCAAGACGATAGCTCTTTTTGCAATAGTTCCAAAGGTACTAGAAATGGCTTATTCCGGCAGGCATGTTGGATTTTCCCTCTTCAAATCCGAAGATGGACTACCCATGTGGTTATCATCATTTTATAACACTTTTCTAATGCAACCTTACAATTAGACACCAAAGCCATAACTCTAGCTGTAAAAATTCGAAATATATGACCAATTGTGTACTAGAAATCGCATGTTCCGTCGGATATAGTAGATTCATCCCTCCTCACGGTCTCAGAGGGACTACCCACATTGCCACCATCACTTTTCCTAACTTGCCTTTTAACTAATACAATGACACTATTCACAATAATGTTTCATAAATCTTCACACGGGGAACATAAGCATAAAGATTATATCCCTGCCTGTGCCAAAAAAAAAAAAAAATGTTTAACTGCCGTAAATAAAATTTAAGAAATGCTAATCTTTGAACATGTCCTCACCAATCAAAGAGCATTATTCTACGAAAGTTTCACAAAAATCGGAGGTGATATCAAAGGTCAAGGTGTCAAAGTTCAAGTTCAAATTTTCAGTTTCATAGGGAGACTCAATTCCTGAATATCAAATGAAATGACTGTCCAAGGTCTTGACAGTGACACATGAAGCATATCTCTATCTTAACTATGACAAAAGTTACAAGCGTTTATAATAATAAGTGTGAATCAAAATTTCGGGGAAAATTCCAAATTTGAGATACTGTATCTCCAACAATATATGACACAGGACAATATCATTACATGTTTGGGTGTTTCTCATCGGGCCCTACTAACCTACAACTTATAAAAATCTGAGATGGTGAGATAAATGTCTGTCTTTATCTGACGTGGAATGACTCTAATCTCTTTAGTAATTCAATTTGGCTTACATTAGAATAGAAATACTGAATTGGAAGTAATAATTTTACCTAGTTTACGGAACCATACGCTACTTGATTTTGACAATACTGCTTTACATAGAGACAAATTAAGAATTGCCGGAACATATTGAAAATAATTAAATTAATACTTACCATTTGTGCGTATTAATATAAATATGAAACCGGAATTTGTGCATAGACGGCGTTAGCTGTCACTGTGGTTACCTTAAAACTACATCCTTGGCGCCACTAGCTTGCTTTGACTGCTGAGAACGATTTGCAACTCACAACCAGACAAGTTTCATGTCATCGTGTAGTGTTTAATAGCGTTGAACATGGCGCAATTTGTACCTACAAATTACGATGTGCGGACAGCATTGATATTTTGTTACCATTTGAAGAAAACTGCTGCAGAATCGTATCGCATGCTTGTCGAAGCTTACGGTGATCATGCTTTTGGTAAGTCACAGTGGTATGCGTGGTTTACAAAATTTAAAATTGTCGATTTTGATGTGAGAAACGAAGAACGTGGAAAACCACTGAGAAAGTTTGTAGACAGATGCGGCGTTGCGTGCATTTAAGGATAATTTCCAATTATTTGATTAATTCATTAATTACGGTTAAGTGGATTATTGGGTCGTATATCTAATGACTGAATATTGTATTATCGTCGGAAGGAAGCAAGTTTACAAAATTTCAAAGAAAATAGACAATTGTAAGAACAAAGCACCTGCTTTTTAACATAAAACACCTCTTACTTCGACACCTATTCTTACACATACATTTTAAAAATCCTTGACTTAGTCCAATGGTCCAGTGGACAGTCGCTAATAATCCAAGATATATTTCTTTATCTCTAGGAACGTCACCACTATCCAATAGTTTTTGTTTACACACAGTAGAGCTGGCGGCTTGTCTTTTCTTCAAAGAAATCAGACTTGCTCGTTTACAAAATGCACATGTCAGAAGTGAGGAAAAAGTGAGCGAGGGATTCGCGAATGAAATGGGGGATTCCCCAAGAATTCGACAGCAAAATTGGATCGAAAAGAACATGTAGAGGATGACTTAATACCAGAGAACAATACAACGTTGGTGGCAATTTGATACCTCATGCAGATACAAGATGGGGAATGAGTAAAAAAGTTATGCGTTGTTACATAATGGCACAATGTATTTCCAGACTATTTATTTGGAACACTAATACCTGTAGAGCCTTCGGCCCATCGTTTAGTGAAAGAAGTCAAACTTACTCGTTCAGAAAATGCACGTCACACGTGATGGGAAAATGCGCGAGGGATCCCCGACTGAAACGAGATATTCACCAAAATTCCCAGAGATATCACCCTGGAATCAACGTGATGTTCTCTGATATGAAGTCATACTCTACTTGCTCTGTTAGACTCACAAACGCTGTATAATTCTTGGGGAATCTCCATTTCACTCGAGGAATCCCTCGCGCACGTTTTCCTCATTTCTGGCATGTGCATTTTCTGAACGAGCAAGTCTGATTTCTTTGACGAAACGACGAGTCGCCAGTTCTACAGTTATTAGTATTTTAAATAAAACGCCTTGAAATACAATTTTGGATGTATTTCGGGCCCTCTAGCGCCGAAAATGCGCATGATAAGGTGCGTGTTCATATAAACTTTTTTCTTGTTTTGACATGAGGATTCTCCTCCCGATGTTTGTACCAGAAGTCTTGAATCACCCTGTATATATATACAGGGTGGCTCGACTTCTGTGCGAGCGGTCTCGGATTCGATTCCTGGTGGGGGCTCAAAAATGTTGGTGTTGACCCATCATCGTGAGGACAATTGGGGAGCTGCTGTGAATAAAAGTCAGTGGCGATCACAGTAAGAGCTTCGACTCTCCTCTCCCAACCCGTCTGGTCAGCTTGGGAGCAGTAGACCACCTCCTCCCTTCTGGGAGAGGTCTAATCCACTAGTGGATTGAATATGGCTGTGATTTATTTGATTTATATATATATTGTTCCACCAGAGATATGGGGGCTCCAATACACATAAAATACGAACTTTTGGATTTTCAAAAATTCCTAAAAAAATAAGTAACCATATATATGAGCCTTCATATTATGCATATACACAAAACACTTTCATTTATAATAGTATACACAAAATCAACGCTGACATTCAATCACTTCCATGCGAAAAAGCACCCTTAAAACAGGAATTTATTCTGTTTTCACAAATACATTTGCATATCATTCTGGCCACTTCAATTGCATTTTAACCTTTTCATGCAGCGGACTAAAATTATCAAGCATACTTCAAAGGGAGGAATGTTTTTCGTTTCAATGCTCTATGATAAACCAGTACGGGGACATTACAGTTTCGTTAATGGCAGTAAACACAAATTTTGGCTTGCACTGCAATACAAAAATTGCCGCCAATAATTAATCGGTAACGGTAAAAGAGATAAGGCTTTCCTCTGTGTGATATACACGCTCAGTGAACCGCGCATGTGTGTATTGAGGTAGTTCTCCACATATTCTCGACCTACGGAACGAAATTAGGTGGGATGGTCAGTCCCACGATCGACCGTCTTTACCTTACTAAGGTGCCCAGGAGTACCAAGGACGGTCTGATACTGAATTTGATAGGAGGTTTAGTGCACCTCAGAGCACCAGGCATGGGAACACTGCGAGATAAATCTCCAGTGTCCTAGCCAGAATTTGAACCCGGTCGAGCCGTCCGATTCGTAATCAGATGCACCTACCATCTTTGCTACTGCGACTCATTTAATTAATTGGTGGGGATAGAAAAAATAGAATATCCCTTTTGAACTTTTTATATAAGGGATAAACTTTTTTTTTTGTTGTTGTTGAAAGTGGTTGAGCAACCAAGCTGAAAGATTTCAGATGAACTGACCCAGTTTGTATATGATCGCGTAAATCTTTATGTATTATCCATACTTTGCAACACTGCAGTGTGTGCTTTATTTATATCATTTATCATCAATAGAAGATGTCAAATACTCAATAACATGACGTGATGCTGTTTTTTTTAAAAAAATGTTATACCTGGTTAGCAACACTGACAAACTTATGACATTATGTTTTCACTCCTGATGTTCACCATGTTTGCAAGAAACAAATTCCCGCAAACGAAATTTTCATTCAATGCGTCGTTTCTGACTTATTGAGAATTATTAATTTTACTTCCATTGTTAGGCGTCAACTTTGGGTTCTAAGTTGGAAATGCTGTATCTTCAAAACGAAGCGGAAATTAACCCACGTTCATAGGAACTTCTTGACTTATTTCGATATCAGGAATCACCTCCCGAAAGTAATGTCCTTTGTTCTGAATCATCCTGGATATATCCTTTATTTAACTTCTGTAAGTGTCGAGGTTTCATCCCTCTTAGCTCCGCTCCCCATACTTAATCGCACCTTAAATTTTTGTGTTCTCCATATCTCACCATGCTCTATAAGATTGTTATGTTTGATTTGAATTTCGGAGACAACATATCGTGACCCTCCCTTCTGAGAAACAGACGTGAACACATACAAACGTTTGGAAATAACAGAGTATAAGGAACACCGTGAAGAAACTAATTGAACTGTAAATACATACTGGTAAGGTATATTTCCTTCATCAACAAATGAAACAACACTTAATGATTGCATTTCGTAAAATATCAATGTACTTCATGAGAAAATAAAGTAACTTAATAGATATTCTGTACATTTAAGTAACATACTTGTTGTGAATTTTGAAGAAAAATAATACAAGTACGCTAACAAATCTTTCAGATGATAACAATAAAATTCTGTTAGAGGTAATAGGCAAAGAAAGAAGGCCATAAAGAAAGAGGAAAGACAGAAAACGAAGAGCTTCCTAATTGACCTACATTCAAAGGGTTTCACAAAACCAAGTTCCTTTTTTCTCGTTTCTCACACACTTCTACTTCTTCTTCTGATGCTGCTAGTTCTTCTTAGTTTTTCTTTTTGCCTACTTCCTTGTTCCTTTTCTCTGTTCTTTTCCAGTTTGTTTACCACGACACTGCAACATTCCAATAGGCTTGCAATTGCCGACGACGTGTTCGATTAGCGCTGCGATTGTTTTTCCTTCGACCGGGAGAATTGAGTGCGAAGTCACGGAACGCAAACAGTAGTCGCGACTCGGAGATTAACGCCAATGGATTGAGGAAAAGGAGAAGAAACAGAGAGCGTGCGAACGAGCGAGCGAGAGAGAGAGAGACGGTGAGGGATGGACTCTCTCGTGTCAAGAAAGAGAATGAATGAAGAGGAATGGGCGGGAACACTCCAAAGGAAAGGAAAGCAGTCATTTATAGGAAAATGTGTTTTCGTATAATCAAGTTTAAATGTTCACCAAATTACGGGTTATAAAGGAATGGTGCATTCTTAGCAGGTGGAGATCAATCTTGATAGAGGCACTGGGTAGGAGAGGACAGTGACAACACAAATCGTACTTCTTTAACTAGGCTAATTAGAACATGCAACATAACTATTAGTAAGTTTCTTGTTGAATTTAGCAGTGCTCGGTAAATACCAAGTCTAGACCTTTAGTTAATTATCATTTGCTTTACTAAGTTACTCAAATAAAGAGTTTACAAATGCCCAATAAACCGAGCTGTAAAATTGAATCAGTTGAACAATATATTCTAGTAAGGATATACCTAGGTATATCAAAATGTTTAGTCAAACTTGCTTTCTATATTGCTTAAGAATATAATGGAATCTATATTTCAGTTATTCTTCTTAAACGAACACTTTAGTTCTCAAATTTAATAATTCTTTGTTGTGTTCATACTCATAAACACGCCGTTGTGCGGAAACTGGATGCCGTGTCTATTGGTTTTTGTAATTCAAATTGTAGTTGGTCATGCAGAATTGAAAATGGCAGATGCATGAGAAGATGCTTTTCATATTATAGCATATACCATCCTAAGACATTTTTATTCTTACTCATTTCCATGTTATGAAAGATTGACATTAATGTGGTTACCATTAATCCCTCAACATACACAAATAATAAAGTACACAAAAACTATGAGAAAGCTTTATGCTCTTACCAAGAAAAGCTACGTATCCGTGGTTCTAAATTTGTATTTTTTTATTCAAAGTTTTTTTTTAATAACTTACTTTTGAATTACAATTCCTAGTGGGTGGATTCTTAAAAAAATTTGATGTGTACAAATTCTTATTGTATTCTTAAAAAAGATCTAGAAAATCCAGGTATAATTTCAGAATCGAATTGGCATTAACTTATACCCTTTAGGCATTTTTGGCTCAGTCCTAGGTCCGGTAAGGAAGAATCTGGGTAGGAAGTGGTCCAATGTGCTTATTCAATCATTCTAGCAAGTTATAGCTGAGAAATAGGGACAAATGTCCACAGGATGGTCGGTGGCTGGACCAGAACACATGACCATCCGAAACCAAAGCCGACATTTTACTAAGTAGTGATAACTTGGTGTCCTGATGAACATTGTCATAAAAGTAATTACACAATATTTACCGATTGCGCTAGTTTTACCAACCGTTAGAAATTTCATCACACATTTTCATGAGCAATACGGAATGTTTGACACGTGTTTTCGTATTCACAAACTTTTCCGTCTACTACTTGAGATACCACAATTTACCTGAATCAATGTTGCTTTATGTTCATAATAAAGACCTTCAGACTTAAATTTTTGCGTTAGACAATCAGAATTGAAAACATACATAATTGCCAATTAATTGCTTCGTTTCTAATTGCGTACCAACACACACACGTGTTTCAACCGTTAAAGAAATTGTTTTAAACCATACAGGCGTGTGGGAATAGTGGATATGCCCATTTGAGAGCGGACAAGCCCAACGGATTTGCAGACAGAATAGAATTGTCGCCAAAACTCACGACACTGGCAGCGTCAGCAATAATAGCGTCAGATTATTTTTGTGCTAGGAAGCGACTTGGTAAAGAGTCAAGAACCACATCTCACCCACTCAGAAACAAAGATTGAAAGTGCGGGAAAAGAAATACCCAACTTGGACGAGGATTCTGTGTGTATAAAACTGATAAGAATAGCAAACAGTTGATGGCTCCATAAAAATGCAGTGGTAGATTCAAGCTGGAGTATTCAGAACTAAGCATTTCCCTGGTTTCACTGGGTCACACTAGACAAACTATAGAAGACGTCTTGAAGTAAAAACGCGTTCGTATCTTTCTCACATGGTTTCAATATAGTGGGTGATTATACGGAAAGTGGACTTAAAGTGTTCCAAACGTCATTCAACAGTGTAGCACACGAAGTTTAGAATTGCTCCTCGTACATTTTGTTTAACAAAACAGCAATGTACATATAACATGTGTTTTCTGCACTTATCATTCTGTTGTTTAGATATGACTGCAATGATATTGTCTTTTTTGCAACTATGAAACAAATCCTTTGAATGAGAAAACCATTAAGAAAAAAGCAAAAATAAAGTGGAAGAAACTGCAGAAAGTCGTAAGAAACAGAAAAGAATGAAAAGTACGCACTTTCAAGTGAAGTGGTTCCCATGATGCTCCTGAAGAGCAGCTTACATGTCTTTTTGCTTTTCGCAACGAGCTGAGGATTTAAGACGGTTCTGACGAAACTGGAAGGGAGAAAGTATTATAGCAGCCTTTTTTACTGCTTTCCCTCTGTCTCTCTTTAAATACTTCTCCAGTCCGTTTACTTCTGTCCGACTAGGCTTAGCGGTGATCGATACGTGATACGTTTAAAGAGAAACATGCCAATTTCTTACTCGCTGCAAAAAGAAATTTGTATTTAGCAAGAGCCTTTGCTAAAAGGAAAAAAAAACGACGAAAAGGTGATAAAACTAAAATGACCGAATCTAAGGAGGAGACAAATAAAGTAATATAAGAAAGTGAGAAAGAGAGATGAAAATCCGAATTCAAGCTGGGTTCTTCCTTTACAAGCTAACACAGCATTTTGTACCAGAGTTTTTTTATGCATTCATATTCCCTATGGAAGTTTTATGCTTTCGTGAATCACCAAATCTTTCTATCTTTGCAAGAATGACGTTGAAGGGTAGTCATGCATTTTTTATTTACCTCAAATGTTTATAAATTATGGGATTGCGAGAACAATGATCTTCGTATTTAAGTCTATTCTTTCATAGGGCTAAGCTTAATATATTTTCCTTATCTGACCAATCTGCATTATCAGTAAATTTGAATGAAAATTATTTCTTTGGTACTATTTCCTTAGTCTTTGAGAGTTTTCAATGAATGAATGAATGAATGAATGAATGAATGAATGAATGAATCAATCAATCAATCAATCAATCAATCTATCTATCTATCTATCTATCTATCTATCTATATATATCCATCTGTCTGTCTGTCTGTCCGCCTGCCTGTCTGTATGTATGTATGTATGTCTGGCAATAGAGTGATTGATATATTCTCCAAATTGTAAGATTGAAAATATTAATTTTATCGTAAAGCGTTATTGAACTTTCTGTTAACGTTACATTATTCTTCTACGTGATAATGACAAATGAATATAATATGGAAAGGTTTTGGGTAGGAACACTATTAGTAGGGCCACACATTTTATATTTTACATGAAAAAAAATGTTATTTTTTTTTTAAAAAATACACTTCATTATTAAATACATAAATACACTATTGTTCATTCTAATATCAGATACTGAATTCTGGAAATAACTATACAGATTCATTATTGACTTCTCGAAGACAACCAGTATTATGATTTTGACTGGTTCACAATAATTGAAGAAGAGAGAAAGTCAGTTCATATTCATATAATACTGCGAAATATAAAGTATCTGACTAATGACAACTACTGAAGTTTGAAATACATATCATACTACTTCGGTAAAGATGTGAAATGGCATAACTCGAAAAAATGCATCTTTTACAGTTCATCGACTCCCAATCAACTCTTTCACCTGTCAAAAGTTTGTTGTACCTGAATGTCTTTTAGTTTCGGAGATATAAAAACCTGAAGTTCACATAACACAAAAGATACAATGTTGAATGGACATTTAAATTGTTGTAATATCCTCCTGTAATATCAGAGGACTCCAGATACGCCCCTTCTTCCCTTTACCGTCGACTACACGTATTGGAGAAAATAATTGCAACACTTGGCAAAAGTGAGACTTATTTTCACGGTGCTTGGTAACACTAGGCACAGCGTCAATCAACCGTCTCTTATTTTTTGCAGGTAGGATGGACTGTGCACTAGTAGTAGAGTGAGGCAGTGTGATTACGGACGTTGTGCCGGTGTACTGAGTGACCAGTATATCCGACTTGACGAAATTTCAAAGAGGTCTAATTGTAGGTGCCCGTCTAGCTGGAGCATATGTTAGCAAAACAGCGACGTTATGCGGTGTAACCCAAGTACAGTCTTCAAAGTCATGTCTGCATACACAGTGCATGGTAAAACTGGGTCAGCGAAACACAATAGTAGTCGAAAGATGAAGCTCAAAGGTAGAGATCGCCGGGCCTTTAAGGAAAGGAAAGGAAAGCAACGGCCAAGAAAGTGACTACAGAACTTCATCTGCACTAAAACACCTAAATGTTATCCAAAACAGTGAGGCGGGAACTGCATAAAATGGATATCTATGGGCGTGTTGCTGCTCCAAATCTCCTAATAATAGACGAAAATGCTCAAAGACGACGTGCATGGTGTTATACTTACAAAATCTGGACGTTGGTGGACTGGCCATATGTGATGTGATCGGACGAGTCACTTTTTATCCTCTTCCCTACAACAGGACGCGTGTTTGTTTGACGAACACCCTCTGAAGCAAACGATATGAACTGTCTCCGCACCACTGTGAAACATGGTGGCGGATCTATTACGGTCGGAGGGGCTAGGCCTATAATTTGGTATTCGGAAGCCCCCTTGTCACATTACACGGTTCGGTCACAGGACCAGTGTATAAAGAACTCATGCGTAAACAGGCCCACCGAATGGTGCAAACTTTATTTCCAGACTGGAATGCAATATTCCAAGATGATAATACCAACATTCATAACGTTAGCCCTGTTCAAGAGTGGTTCCACGAGCATGCTGAAGACGTTTAACATCTTCCTTGGCCCGCGCACTCGCCAGATCTGAATATCATCGAGGTTCTTCGGGATGCTTGGGAAACTAGGGTTCTACGTCGATTTCCACTTCCTTCGTCTGTACGTGAGCTGGAGGCTGTGCTACATGAAGAATAGCTTTAAATTACACTCACCATAATTCAGGACTTGTGTTGATTTATTCCGTCTAGAGTTCAAGCTCTATTGCGTGCTAAAGGTGGACCAACACCGTATTAATACAAAATGTTTCGACTTCCACAAGTACGTCCATTATTTTGTCCAATACCTTGTATTATTTATTGAAGGATTCCATACCTCTAGCTTAAGGGAACCAGGGTTATAGATTCCAGTAAGGTCAGCAAAGATGGTAACTAAATGTAAAATTTAATATATTTCGTGTACTACGTGGCAGAACGTGCTGACGTAAAAGGCTGTAATATTTCCTGTTGAGACCAATGTTTTATGGAAACTGATAGACTAATTGTTATCACAAATCCTTCCTCGAATAGTGTTCTTCTGTATGCTTTGCTTTAATGGCCTAAGCAATTATTTATCCAAGATGGTTTTACTCGACGTGTTTAAAATTTAGATGGATGTCTCACATCTATTAGTTTCATGTACAAACCAACTTCCTAGTCTAATAATTCGAAATCACTATGATATGCTGGCGAATGTGCTGATGAAGCAATCATTTCTACTACCTTTTGTACAGTTTGTTGATTCCATAAACCATGCCAGCTGTTAGCTCGAAATCCTTTGATATACATTGTGAACTTACGGGAACTGATTCATACGTTCGTATATTTCGATGCAAGATAAATCTTAAATTACATAAAATTTCAACTTCCTCACGCAGCAATATCATGGAAGCATGTGAGTTGCCTGAAGTACGCATTAAGTAAAAAAAAAAATACAAAATCAGAAATTGAAACGGAAAGCCATAGGAAACAGGAGTAGAGAAAGAAATGGAGAAGAATATAGAAGTGGAACGAATGAAGAAAACGGAAGTTTCAGATGAAGAAAGCTATATGAATCCCTACACTTTCTTCAAAACCGTTCACCACTATTCGTCTTCCCCAAGAGAATTTTGTGAAGACTGATACATACGAAGTCAGGACACGTACACGATATATCGTCCTCACTCGGAGTTTCGTATCAAAAAATGTTTCGAACCTCTGGTTTCTTTTTCTCTTTCCTTCTCTACAGTTTCGACTCACCCCTGCCAACCCCCTTTAGTTGGTTTCTCCATTTCTTCGTGTAACACCCTCTATTTTTTTCCTTTCATAAGAAGAGAAAGAAAAGGCATCTATGGATTCATTCCCTCACAGCCACCTCATCCCTTTCGACAGCCAACTACACGCCCTCAATCCAATCCCATTCTATTTCTGATCCTGATATCCTTCTATCACAGCCAACATAAAAAAGGTAAAAGTCTTTCATTTCACCTTTCACAAGACGTCTATCCAAGCAAGTGCTCATTTTAACCTTTCATTTTTTTCATAGTATTTTGTTTTTACTTTCAATTGCCAGTAGTTTACTTTTGTGACGTATAGGGATAAATGAGAAAATAATGAAATATAGTATTTTTTATTTTATTCTTGAGATTAAGCTATTTGTTAGGAATCTGCCATTAGGGTTCTTTTCAAAAACAGGAACAATTGAATATAAGGCTGCTACTGGCTAAATGGAGAAAGACTGGTAACTTTCGCAATTTCGATAATCTACTGGTAAATATCACGTGCTTTAATTCCAAACACACATGGATATTTCCGTATGAGAAAACTCTCAACCAAATGGATCACGTAATAGTAGATAGAAGAAAACGTTAGGATGTTAGGTCTTACAAGGTAGCAGAAGACGACAACAATCATAAGTTAGTGATCACAAAAATTAGGGAAGTTATTGATCATGAACAGAGAAAGAAAGGGATCAAACCAACTGAGCTTCGAGGTTGAACGACTAAATACTTCGAATATGAAAGAAGATTATCAACCCTAACTTTCAAATTGGTTCGAAATCTAAGCCAACTCGAGCAAAAATAAAGATGATCTTAATAATTAAATCGAAGTAAGTAAGATGTGGGAGGAAATTCGTAATGCAGTGAAGGGCGCAGAAAATGAACGTGTAGGTGAGAAGAAAAACAGCAAAAACTAAACCTTCATTTGGTGAAGAATGCCTTAAGGTTCACGAGGAACGGAAATACGCAAGGTGACTATGCCTGAGTAATAAAAGCGAAGCAAATACCAACCACTACAGTAACGAGAAAAGCAACACCACACGCTGGTTGAGAAAAAACAAACAGAATATCTGACGCAGAAGATTCAAGAGATGGGGGAAAACGGCACGACAAATACCATACGAAATATACAGTATACTCGTTAAGAAAAGGTTACCAGCCGAGGGTAGGGATGATTAAAAATAAACGTGTTGATCTTCAGGTTAATCGGACTAAAATTGTTGATGTATGGAAAACTTATCTCTACAAACTTCTGAATGTACACAACGGAGAAAAAAAACATAAGAATTTGAAATCTATACCACAGAACCGTGTATACTTGAACCTAGCGAGATCAAGGTCGAAATGTCGATCAGTAAATTGAAATTTTTCAAATCACCAGTATATGACAATATTTCAGCCGAATTAATTAAAGCGGGAGGAACTTAACTAACCAAGAAACTATATAAACTGATATGCGTTATCTAGAGAAAGGAGGAGCTTCCAAAGGAATTGAAAACCTTAATAATAGTTCCTGTTTACAAAAAGGCGATAAATTGGACTGTAATAATTACCGCGGAATCTAATTACTTCCAGCATGATACAAAGTATGAGTGAATACTCTGTTAAAACGCCAAAGTATATATGAATTTGTTAAAACTACATCAGTCGCGATTTTATGATTTTCAACTTTTGAGCAATTCAGAATTGACAGTGTTAACATATGATGTTATAAGAACGGCAGTACTTGTATAATTAATGGCATACAAAGCTGTCAAATGTTCGCACTTGTGTTGAAACGACGTCAGTTACTGATACACACACTATTTTAACAAAATGAGTGAGTTGAAAACCCATTACAAAATTTCAACAGTTGGTAATACTGATTACTGACTGACAGTTCAAAGTGCAAGTTTATTATATGATGCAAATGAGTAGACAGGTATTTGGTGCATATTGATATCAGCCAGGTGAAGAGTTGGTGGTGTATGATGGGTGATGAAAGTGTCAGTGGCGAAGAAAGGTCTGGTAAAAGAAAACGGGACATAGACATGTGCATCACACGTCACATTGTCTGCCAACAAAGAGCCATTTGTGTGCTGAAAAATCAAGGAAACAGGTCGCGATTCGCCGCTTCCGTTAAGGTGCATTCGGCTGATGTGGAACCCAACTTTGTGCTGAAACTCAGTCATTTGGATTCGTTCATTGTCTATTCTGTGTATCTGGTAGGTTTCCGCTAATTCCTCTACTCTTGGATACGGCCTGCTTCGTATGGTCGAGATCCTCTTCGGAAAACACTGATGGATGTTTATATCGTGGTTGATTTTGAAAGCCTCTATCATCGTTCCTGAAATTTCGAATCTACCGACATGTGCTATCCTCAACTCCATCTTCACCATGCACTTGCCGAATGTTACGACAGGTTTCGCCTGCATTACTGCCTTTATTGAACTTAAAATGTAACCCGTATATGACGTGCTCCTTATCGGTCTCCATTTCAACGACACGATACACTATCCCTGTCTGCTGATCCACACTCACTGTCTGCGCCTGTGGCTACTTTAATATTCCCCAGATTATGTGGCCATCTATTCACGCATTGAAAACCCTATGTATGAAGTCAATACTCCGCTAAAATGTGACATGTCAAACGGATAGAAGTTTTGTACTTACCCATACTTATGAGATTAACATTCAGTTAGGCTTATATAGTAACTATGTCTTCCTCAATTTTGTAATTTAACGAAAGTGAACATTCAAAGTTAAATGGAAGCACCACTATCTGTGAATTAACATTATCCTTTACTAACATCAGAATGCTGGCCATAAAGCACAATGTTATAGTGCTGTGCTTTGAATTTTGAACGAGTTTTCTTAGTTTCCCAAAAATGTACTTTTAACTGACTGACGTAGTTTTAACAAGTACCGATACATATGTAGATGAAATAATTGCAGATCACCAATGTCGATTTAGTAAAAATATATCCACGTTGGACCAAACTTTTGCCTTAAGACAAATCTTGGAGAAGAAATGGGAATACCATGAGACTGTTCACCAGCTATTCATTCATTTCGAGAAAACATACGATTCTATCTAAAGGGAAATCCCCGAAAATTAAACTCCGATACGATCAACATGCACGGCAGTGCATGAGCCAAGTTCTTAACGTCAGAAAACGTTAGCACTGCCAGAAGCATGTTATACAGGAACAAGAGTTTATGGCAAAATCGACGATTTCGGGGCCCCGTAAGAAAAAAGATATTAAAGATAGGAATATGAGCTTTTGCCGTTAAGGAGATATGGTAAATATGTGCAGATGTACAAAATTTCATATTCGTATTTCAAACTATGTTCTAGTAGTGGACCCCTGAATTTGCACATTTTAGGCTAACTGACTCACTCACTCACTCACTCACTCACTCACTGACTGACTGACTCACTCATCATATTGTTTAGGGTGTTTGGAGTAAGCTAGAAACATGGAATTTGGTATGAAGGTAGAGGATGATAAGTAGATAAAGGAAAAATTCCGACATTTTGAAAAGGTCGCCATCTTGGATTCAAAATGGCCGCCAAACCTAAAATTTCAAAGAATACACAGCCTAAACGGCTAAAGATAGAACAGTGAAATTCGGTATGGAACTACATCATTGGTAGCAAATTAAGAAAACTTTTTAAAA
>JAGDQP010002225.1:603-35304 GCA_022664845.1 Lepisma saccharinum
GGCTTCTATGAGAGAGGCATCATGATATTACCTTCCAAATGGCAACACGTTATCGAACAAAACGGCGCATATGTGACCTAAATCGGATCATTCTAACTATGGTAAGTCAAGCCTTCAATGTCATGCAAAAATAATGGATTACTTTTTACTACACCAGATATATTCTTCCGTTATATCAATATGTGGGTATGCAAATTTTGACAATTCGAGCGCACGTGCTTTCGAAGATGACCTTGATATAAAAGTCAAATTCCGTCTGTGCAGACTGCAGAGTGATTAAAAAGTGTGAAAATGCCCATTTTTTTTTATTGTTACAAGAAATGGTTAGGAATGGGTACTGGGTGGAAGGAGCTACCTGTTGGAGGGTATCTTCTTCATGGCCGCCATATTGAATTTCAATTGACTATCTTTAACAGGAAGGGGGGGCGGTGTCGTATGTCATTCTGGGCTAGAATTTTACGAGAAATACGTTTCTGAAGTCAGTTTTGCCGTAAATTATTTTTATGAGAGATAAAGGTACTAGTATAGGGTAATTTCGAACAAATGTATACAGAATTGTCGAGACTAAACTGGAACAAACTTTCCCATTTGAATGACGTAAATGAAGCATTAGGGCAATTCTATGAAATGATGTACACTAGTATGAGCCTATGTGTTCCCCGTAAGAAATGCAATAGTAATAAATATCCGTCTTGGTTCACTTATAACATAATTCAAAATATTAAATTTAAGACATATCATCATAGGAAAATGAAAACTGGTGTAGACGTTGCTTTTCATCGAGATAAATTTCGCATATTACGTAGAGAGCTAAAATCAGAAATTTCTTTAGCATATAAATTTTTCATTGAAAGCTCAGAATACAGTATCAATAAAGACCCGAGGCAATTTTGGAATTTTGTTAAAAGTAAGACAAAACATCTCTCAACCACTTCTTTGAAATACAGAGACAAAGAGCTAGAAAGTAACAGGGAAGTATCTAGGTCTTTTGCACATTATTTTCAATCTGTATTTAGAATTGTAACACCCCAATACAAATCTGAAATTTTGTCAGACAACCCTAGATGTGAACTTTTAAACACGTTGCAAATAAAAGAAATTAAAATGAAAGAAATTGAGGAAGCAATCAAAATGTTAAAACCTAAGGTATCTTACGGGCCGGACGAAATTCCACCTTATATAATAAAAGGTTGTGCTGAGATTCTTAAATATCCATTATATATTTTATTAAATCTATCTGTTAAAACTTGTGTATTCCCTGACAAATGGAAGGAAAGTTTAATTTGTCCTATTCCAAAATCCGGAAATGCTAAAGACGTCGAAAACTTCAGACCAATATCTATTTTATCATCGTTTGCAAAAGTATATGAATGTGTTATATATAGGCGTATACTGAATCATGTAAACTCAATTCTTTCACCACATCAGCACGGCTTTTTGAAAAATAGGTCAACCTCAACAAACCTGGCAATTGTAATTGACTTCATTGCAACTGAGCTAGATAACGGAGGCCAAGTAGACGTCGTATACACTGATTTCAGTAAAGCATTTGATTTGGTTGATCACGATGTTTTGCTACGCAAACTTAAGTTCTTCAATTTTTCTACGGAAACCATAAAATTATTAACTTCGTATTTACGTAAACGTAAGCAGGCAGTAATTTTTAAAGGTTATATTTCAGAATATTTTGAGACACTGTCCGGAGTACCACAAGGTTCAAACCTCGGCCCTTTATTATTTCTTTTAGTTATTAATGATATATCTAAGTGTATCGAGAACTCCCATATTCTCTTATTCGCGGATGACCTGAAATTATACGCTAGAATTGAATCAATTGAGGACAGTGCCGAACTACAAAAGGACTTAGATAATGTCAAAGAGTGGTGCGACAGGAATAAATTTGTAATTAATACAAAAAAGTGCAATTCCATATCTTTTACAAGGAAAGAAAAGTATGTTGAGTACAACTACTCGATTGATGGAGTAAATCTATCGAAACCTGAAACTGTTAAAGATCTTGGAGTTGTTTTCGATCCAAAATTAAACTTCGGGCGTCACATTGAAATGATCACTAACAATGCGTATAGGAATCTTGGGTATATTTCTCGTTTTAGCAAGGATCTCCATCTTGACTCAACACTTCTAAAATTGTATTACTCTTACGTGAGATCACAGCTAGAATACTCCTGTATTATATGGACTCCGAACACTCAGAAATATGTTAAAGCAATAGAGAAAATCCAGTGTAAATTTTTGAAATTACTCATGTATAGAGAAAACACATTATATCCTGCATACATATCATACAGGGAATTAGTGAGCAATTTTAATATACAAACTTTGGAACGAAGAAGGCATTTAAATGATTTAATATTTCTGTACAAATTAATACACAATCAAATTGATTGTATTGATTTAATTCCGAAAATTTTCATTCAAGTTCCGAACACTAAAACTAGATTAGGTAATAATGGGACATTCTATTGCAAAAAGCAAAGGACTGAAATTCTATATAAATCTCCAATTTGGAGAATGAGTGCTTTCTACAACAAAATTGAACCTAAAGTTAATGTAGATATATTTGGAATGACTTACAAAGAATTTAAAAGAACTGCAGGTGAAGTAATATGATTGTTTCTTGTATCTTGTAATTACTATCATGTACACGCAAGCACTGTAATTAGGCATATTGCCTGTTGTGTTATGTTTTGAATAAATAAATAAATAATGATGCAATAGCCTGAAAACGTCCATTTCCATTTGAAATAACGAAGCTAAAACAAAAACTTAATAAGAACTGAAAATTCGCTTTGTATTGGATTATACTGAAAGTGGATCCATCTAGGTTAAATGTTTGCTCAGGTGTCTATCTTTCGACACTAACTGATCACTCCAGTTACATTGCGATGAGCTCGATTAAATTAGTCTAACTCTGTAATATCTCTCCTGGTAGGACTGTTCTTCAATCCTGGCCTGAAGTAAACCTTCCTTCAAACCTGGTACATGAACCACAAGTAAACAAAGAACACATTAAACAAAAGCGCAATATTGAAAATCAGATTGATAGGCAGATAACCAGCGCATCAAGCAGCTTACCTGCACCATTGATTAATAAGAGAGAAACGTAAGTAATTATTATTCCACTAAAAAATATGATAAGAATATCTTTGAATCCATTGAAATAGGCAAGACATTTTAAAATGAAAAACATAATCACACGGAGAACGACGATATTATCATAATGACGTACCTTCTGATATTTATCTCTCTTTTTTTTTTTTAACCACAACTCAGGTTGAATTTTCACCACTACGGATGCATTCTTGTTTTTGCTACGGAAGCAATCAGGTAGATAGCGAAAGTGCTTTCGCAGCTGACTGCTGTCATTAAGACAATGTCTACAATTAGGGCTAGTTGCACAAAACAATTAATTCCCGAGATTACTTAATTCACGAATTAGGCCAGCTTTTCATGCGAGCGTACGTTGCTTTTTTGCTTGCGATTTGCGTGAGTGGCCAATTGGAACACGTGTTTTATTGCGTGTTCTACGTGTAAACAAGTTTATATTGGCTACTCATAGAAATCGCAAGCAAAGCACGCGGCGAGTGCCTACAAGGAAAGCTGGCTTTAACCTACGAGTCATAGATGAAATATTTATGGATGCCGAATTCCATTCTCCATCTATAATTTCTTTCCTGGCACATGGTGTTAGTCCAACCGAACTAGGAATGAAATAATACTATAGTATGCAATGATTGTTCCTAGAAACTGACAAACAGCATGGGGTGTAAGTTGAGTGTCTGAGGCTAGATTTTCATGCAAGTGTGCGTTGCTTACTTTGCTTGCAACTTGGGTGAGTAGTCAGTTGAAACACGCGTGTGTAAGCGTCTGTTATACGTGTTACACGAGTTTCTATTGGCTACTAATAGAAATTGGAAGCAAAGCACGCGGCATCGCGGCAGGCGCTTGCAAGGAAAGCTGGCTTGATACTTGATATTACGGTTCAGCAATAGACTAAAAGTGTAGATTTTGCGCATGCGTTAGGGCTCATATCCAAGCCTGCTTGCGTTGCGTGCTTTGCTTGCGATTTGTCTGAATAGCCAATTCAAAGACGTGTTACAACACGTAATAAAACTACACCACGAAACATCACGTGTTTCAATTGGCTACTGACCCGAATCGCAAGGAACTCAAGCGGGCTTGAAAAGGAGCCCTTACTAGCATACCTAGTTCGGTTGGACTCACACCAGGTGGCATAATGGAAGCAGAGATTGGGAATTCGCTATCTATAAATATTTCATCCATGACTTGTATATTAACTCGTTGATTACGTAAGTCAGGATTAAATTGTTTTATGTAACTTGACCATAGCACAAGGTGTTAAAAAAATCAATTTGGTTGAAAGTTAGCAAGAATATGCATTAGTAATATGGTTCAGGTTGTGTAAATCTCAAATAAATACATCGGAACGTATTTAGAAGAGATTTTTGCGGCTCTTTTGTGTTTCAGGATGAGCATGATTTCAGAATTTCGTAGTCAATGTTATTTGACTGAATTTAGCGATATTAGTCTCTAAACGAGTTGTGATAAGTCAGCAAATTATATAGCTCAAAATATTGAAATGCAAGTTTGACATTCGTGCATGTTTAGAAAATATTTATTTTCCACAAACAGAAAAATATTCGCCGTTAGAGTGTGTAGGGGTCAATAAAGCATCCATAGTTGTATTTGGGAACTTTATTTGTACACTAAATACACTGAAGTTCATATACACCAATTAGTTTATGCGTGTTCGACAAATTATTTGATTAACATATCCTTCTCTTTATGCACCCCATGTTAAGATAACTTAGAAATAGTTTTAATATCGTATATATTATTACAAAATATTTAGTGTCGTTATTGAATGTTATAGTCATTTTTATTAAGTATTTCTATTTGTATCCTTATTTAGTTGCGTTTTTATGTTCTTAGTATATTTATTTGCGTAAGCTTTTTCTAATTCAATAACTCACACGAACAACGCTATAAACTAAAAAAAAAATGAGGAGCTTATTTTCAAAAGGAGATATGTCCAGTGACGCAAGTTTTACAGTAGGCGTACATAAATTACCATATTTCCATGGGAGGGTGAACACTTTAATTGTGCGAATTTTCTAATGTTGTAACTAGTCAGTGTCTCTAGTTACAATATTATATAATTCGCACAATTATAGTCCTCCCAGAGAAATAATTTTTGTATGCCTACTGTAAGACTTGCGTCATTGAACATGTGCCCTTTCGATATAAACTGTAAAACTTTCTTTTTGTATGGGCCAAAATAAAGTTTTATTTTTGCCATTCTAGTAACTTTTGACTTCTAGCCGCCATGATTACATTGTTAAGGCCCTGCTAGTTAAAATCCACAAAAATCCACGGCTGTTTGGTCGGCATGTAGCCTTTTGAAAATATGTTCCCCCATTTTACAAGAGATAATCGGCCATTTTGCTTTCTGCTACAGCGTTTTCCTTAGCTATAACACGCATATTTCGAATTGAAAAAATAACTACCATCTCTAGAGAAAACAAAATTAGTAACATCACCGTATTATCTACGCTTAATAAAATTTTATCATCAAATCACTATTGTAAGAAATATTGGTTTGCAATGTTGTTCATATGAACAATTCAATTCGAGAATATCTATTTCTTGAAAGCAATGAATAAATTCAGTAAATGAATTAAATGAATTTACTTTACGTTTATTTTATCAAAACATAACCAAACTTTCCTGTTTTAAGTTGCATAATGCATACTGCTTCACAGTGCTTTTGCTGCAAATGTGTGTATTTTTAGACTCAGTTTGTTTGTTATTACGTTTAATAATACAACAATATTCTTACTCACATAAAATGAATCTAGATAAGAATAAAATCATCGAACAAAACTAAAATTCGCCTAAAGAACAAACAACTCTCTTCGTGATTGGCAACGAAACAAAAAATGGTCAGTATAGTAATATCATGTAGTGAATAGCGACTGAGCCAATACAACACACGAAATCAAGAAGAGTAGCTAGCATAAGTGCAGCATGTATAATACGAGAGAAATCCCAAAAGTAAAGTCTTCTATATTTTTATAGATACAAACAACAGTTTATTTTCCATAATAGTTACATCATTTTAAAGTTGAAGAATGCTTTATTTTTCTACATAATCGCTATTTCGGTAGATGCATTTTTGTAGACGCTGTGGCAGTTTGGCAATGCCCATGTCATACCAGTTCGCCGCCATGTCCTTCAGGAAGCTTTGAACCTCATCTTTCATCTCGTCGTCGAAGCAGAACCACCGTCCAGACAAATGTTCCTTCAACGTAGGGAACAGGTGGTAGTCGCTCGGTGCCAAGTCCGGACTATATGGTGGGTGGGTGATGACGTTCCAACCAAAATTTTGCAGGAGAGCGACGGTTTGCCGGGCGTTGTAACGGAGAATGCTTACGCTGAACATTTCTCTTCTCCGGTTCTGAATTGCCTTTCTGAGTTTTTTCAGTGTTTCAAGTACCTGTCAACGTTTATTGTTGTCCCACCAGGCTGAAAATCGACCAACAACACCCCCTTCCAGTCTCAAAACACAGTTGCCATGACTTTACCGGCAGACTGTGTTTGTTTGAATTTTCGCTGCTTGGTCGAAGAGGGATGACGCCACTCACGTGACTGTTGTTTTGTCTGAGGTGTAAAGTGGAATGCCCAGGTTTCGTCACCCATGACAATCGAGTCCAAGAAGTTGTCCTTTCCGTCAGTATAGCGGCGAAGAAATTCGCGGGAAGAGCCAACTCGTTGCCGTTTGTGGTCTTCTGTGAGCATGCGCGGTACCCGTCTTGCACACGCCTTCCGATATTGCAACGTTTCCGTTAAAATTCTGTGGATGCTGCTTCGAGAATCCTCAGGAATCAAAATGCAGAGAGCATCCAGAGTGATCCTCCGATGCTCTGATTACCTCGCATGATTTCCTCAACCTTCGCGATTGTCTCGTCGGAAATTGACGATCTATCGCCGCTTTCTTAGTCGTAAATTTCAGTGCGACCGGCTGTAAAGTCTCTACACCACTTGCGAATGCTTTTGACATCCATGCACGACTGTCCATACACTTCCGTCAATTGGCGATCAATTTCCACCGATTTAAGGCCTTTTGCGTTCAGAAATTGAATAACTGTGCGAACTTCGCACTTGGGGGTAGCGTTCAACGGGAGCTCCATTTTGAATGGCTGCCAAGCCAAGACTGAGCATCCAAGTGAAGCGCGCGTGCTTATTTGGGAGTGGAGGAAGCGCCACTCACAACAGTGTGGCCAACAACCGTATTAACAGTTTCTCTACGTCCCACCAAAATAGAAGACCTTACTTTTGGGATTGCCCTCGTAGAAAAAATAAGTTACTACGATACAAACAAAAACTAAAGCAAGTAAAACAAAGCAATACATAAATGAAATAAAGAATAAATGTAAAATGCGTCTAAACAAATAACTTATTATTATATCTCGTTAGTTACTTAAAACAACAAGATATGCGTCAATGATTATAAACTTATTAAGTAAAATTATTAAGTTCAAATATTAGCGTATAATAATAATAATATATTCTTGATTTACGATTTATGCGTTCTATGAACAGCTATAGGCGGATCACGAACAAACTAGAATGGATGTTCTGTATTTTTATAAATAAATTCACTTTGTATTTCTAAATATGAAACATTTCAATGTCAGATATTTATATATACGAGGATCATGTAAATTGAAATGGCAACACTGCTGTGATCCGCTGCCCTTGTCCGGGAGACAAACGACGAACGTAGTGTGTTCCTGGGCAGTGTAACGATCGTATAGATGTGTTCGTGTTCCCGTATTAAGGTGTATATCAGTGCACACTGTTAAAGTGAGGTGGGTGTGACATACCGCCCTAAACAATGTTTATCCGTGCAGAACAGCGTGCATTCATCAAATTTCAGGTGGCACGAGGTCGAAATGCAAGTCAGATGCACAAAGAATTACGTGAGCATTTGGTGACAGTGCTCTGGCTTATCGGACTGTTGCGAGATGGGCTGCGGCATTCAAGGGGGAGCGACAGTCAGCAGACAAAGAACATGGTGGTATTGTATTCGAAAGGCTACGGTTCAACATCATGTGCATGCACTGCGAACATTGCTCGAACATGATCGGCGATGGACCTGTAGTGAACTGGCTAATGAACGGAATATTTCGTCTGCGTCATGCTAACATACGATCTCGGCATGGGTAAGATTGCAACCAGATGGATATCGCATGTCCTGAAGGAGGTGCAAAAGTAGCACAGATTGAAATATGCACGCTTACACCTTGAACGTTACGCGCAGGAAGGTGTTGATTTTCTGCACCGCATTATTGCGAGTGACAAAATATTGGGGAGATTCTACAAACCAGAATTGAAACCCTAGTCCAGTGAATGGAGTCACCCGGCGTCCGCACGACCGAAATAGGTCAACAAGAGCCATCAAATATGAAGATCATGTTGGTAATGTCCTATGACCACGAAGGCATTATCCTCTCGCATCAAGTGCCACCAGGGGTTACCGTAAATGTTGCGTACTGTGCCTCGTACCTGAGGCACCATTTGTGGCCAGTATTGTGACGCAAACAACCACATCAGTAATTTGGATCAATTCTGCTTCACGGCAACGGCAGATGTCATACTTACTGCCAATGCGGTACAAACTTACGACGATGGTGTTATGAGGTACTGGAGCACCCGCCATATTTCCCAGATATGTGCACCTGCGATCTTGATTTGTTCCCAAAAATGAAAGAACCACTTCGGGGACAACGCTTTCTTGATATTTCCAGCATTGTTCATGCATTATGACGACCTCTCACAAACGGGGGATATCAACAGTACGTCTGCCAGACATCTGGTAACGTGTTCACCAGGCAGGCGGAGACTACATCGAGGGAATGTAACCATGTTCACGTAACACATTTCATTTTCATTTCCCTGATATGTTGCCACTTCAATCTAAATTACCCTCGTACATACATATATTAGGAAGGTCCATGCACTGTGGAACATGTTTTAACAAAGTTTATCTCAATGATTTTATAATCCACAGTAACAGGTTTTAGTCCGGGACACTCAGGGAATGGCTGAATTACCCCACTGAGGTTAGGTGGTGAATACCCAATAGCCCCGGATATTGAATATTCCCCGAATATGGTGAATATCCCCCGAACGAAAATTGATTTATAAATGAAAATCAATTCACTAGGTACCTAAATCATAGGGTGGGCATAACATAGTATCAAATATCAAGATGGAGGATCTCGAAGAGTCGTAACTACGTAATACCTTCTTTTGTGTAAAACATACTTGAACCGTCGCGTCGATTGATTTCTGGAATATTTACTCAATTAAAAAACCACGAGAATTTGCTGAACGTCACACACATTGAAATACTTAAATTGAGATATTTCCGTCAATCTTTGATCAAATTCGACGTTTGGTACCTTAAATGAAAGGTCATTTAATGCCCCTTAAAAGTTGTTGGGGGATATGTTTCCGATAAATTTAGTTGTTTTCGAGTAAATGCTATTTTCATGAGAGTATTATGAGTGAAATTTCAAAGATACTAAAGAAAATGTATAAAACTTACAATATTCGTCAAGTTTATTTCATTTGGAAACACTTATTTCATTGAAAAATAAAATATAATTAGAATCGGTCCATTTGTTCTTGAGATATTGATTGCTAGAAAGAAAGGTCCCAAGAGTTCAATGTAGCGTCGTTTCTCAAGATGGTGGGTGGCTAGGTCAAGCACTTCCACCCTAAAGTAACTGACAGGTTTAAATTCACTATATAAAGTTTGGTGCCTCAATTTATTGTGTAATACTTTTCTTTAAGAGACTCCACTATTAGGGCACTGTTTCAAGGTACCCTTTATTTAGAGTCTTGTGGATAGCCCTCCGTACGAATTTGGGACTGGTTTAGCCTAGCTAATAATAATAATAATTATATTTGCTTGTAAACAGTTTGCTGAAATCTCAATCCGGTTATTGAGATGATTGTTCTCTCGTTGTTGGTATGTCCTGACCCGAAGGTCTGTAGGCAAGGTGAACTGATGATGGTTTATCCTTGCCGTCCATTTGATAAAGATGACCTCCTAAGAAAAGGACTTACAGTTTAACGTGGGTTCCGAACCACTTGTCTCCACAAGGAATCGAACTCGGAGCTCACTGATAATAAGACAGCGAGCGTTACCACTCAACCGAACGGGAAAAGAGTCTTGAATTTTGAGCAGTTGGAGGTAACAGACGAACTTAGTGATAACTTTACTGAGAGATTTTAAGTCTAGTGATGTGACTCAAGAATGAAGTTCTTAACTGCTTTCTTACATTGTTTGATTAGAAGATGAGTTAGTTTTCGAAAATATGAAAATAATAACAAACATCTCTATATAGAAATGAGTAAAGGGACGCTTATTTCTCAAGAACCATCATACATAGGATGTACAAGGTCAATGACTCATTCAATTACATATGGTCTGTAGATTATAGCAAAAATACAATATCATGTCTAGATCATCGCTGGGCTGAGCAATGGGGGTGCAAGGTCCCCATAAGAAATACGTGGGGAATGGGGTGACATTCTATCAATAATTGAAAACTATTAATATTAGTGTTCATTCCATACTTTTCGGGGTCGCTGAGATGAATAGTGATCGTTTCATACAAGCTCAAGTTCATCCCCCACCCCAGGGGTTGGGGGTGGAAAGGCGTGACATTTTAAAAATAATCGAGTCGTTCCCGAAGGGAACCAAAATTACTGGTTGATTATAAAAGGAAACCCATTCTGAGATTTACTCACTATGATTCAGACACTTTAAAGGGAAATATTTTTATCTTAATGATATACCTGAAAATCCTATTTTCTTACCGTTGCTTTGAAAAAATTCATTTCCTGATAGCTAGGGTAATAATATATGATAATAATAATAATATTGGAGTTGTTTTTTAGTAGAATATTAATTTATAACGTACTTCTTTTATTCCAGTCAACATTTAGAAGTCTTTCATGGGGCGTATTTTCCTGCAGCTCAGTCCCATTCAGGACAGTACAGGAAATCAACCGCTGAACAAAATAAAGTCCTTCCAGCTCCAAACCGTATTGAGGAGACAAATGCAAAGGGAGGTTTAAGTGGACCTAAGACAGAGAAGTAAGTAGCGAACAAGTATATTCATTTTCTAAAAATATTTTTTACTAATCTTAAGTATATATAGGGTTATTCCACCCTACAAGGATTGGTAGCTGAGCATTAGTTTCCCTTATTTCAGAACAACTTGTTGATTGTTCTTTTAATAATAATATTTTTAAAAAAATCTTCCAGAAACTTTGAACTCAGTACATTATGAAAACTCAAAAAGTAACTTTGCTATGAGATAATTCTATGCTATTGTCAGACTTGTTTCCATGATTTTGTGTTTAGAAGGAGGTTTTGCAACTATCAGGGAAGTGTGATCTCTATAATTATATAACATGGATTATGTGTGCGTGAGCATCACGCAAAAAGTGTTTGACTGATTGGAATGATTTTTCGCACATGATCAGATACTGGACCCGTCTCGGATGTTATAATATCACTTTGATTCTAACAGTATTATCTTCAGAGATAATCGGATATCTAATTATCCATTGATTTCCAATAGCGGGAGTAAATAATATATATTTTAAGCAAACCACACGGCAACCCACACTACAGTGTTGTTCGGCAGGTTGACTACCTCCAAGTGATCAAATTTAGCATGACTATAAATTCATTAACAACGGCTATATTAGGCTATCTTCATTAACAACACACCCCTAACAGAGCTAATTGGTGACAGTCCCGATGACTGTTGCCAACATATTTTATTTACTCCGCGCCAACGGGCGGGCAAATCAACTCGTCAATATAGGCCGAATGTTCCAAACGTTACTCAACAGGTTTTTTTTTTTATAATACGTAACTATTTATTAAGCTATAACACACAAAGACGTCGTTTTGGCGCTGAAATATCGAGATTTTTTAAAAAGATATTAACAAACGCAGCATCAATATCATTCAGGTACAGTTGTAAAAGCGTTGCTAGAATTTATTTTCTTTACAGTCTGTGTGTGTGTGTGTGTGTCCACATAAAACGTATTTGTCACACTGGTTGATATGTTTCTTGGTGTCACTAGAGTGTCTGCATGACCGCTTATCAAAAATGAGAAGAAAACACCCTACCTGAAAGCTCACAAGCTTTCTTCAGGGTATTAGTGTTCGGAAAATGTAGTTTTTTTTTATATTAAAATTGACTATGGCAACACTGCTAGTGCAGAGTGGCACTGGGAGATGTGTTTTACTTCCGTCTACTTCACTATGCCATTTTCAACGAAGAAGAACTAGATTGAAAATGTCTGAAATAATTGGCAACTTTACTACACTCGGAAACCCTGAAATTCGAAGCGCGAGTTCTGACTGTCAGTCGTTCATCATCATATAAAAATAGTGAAAAAAAAAGACCTGATTTTCCATTTCTCACAGGGTTGCCGTATGTCACAATTTATACAGAGTTACCAATTCACACACACAAGATGTGTCTCTCCGGGCAATTCGATTACAACTTTTAGACAGTTCCTGGACCAGAGATGACACCTTCCAGTAGCTAGATATTCTTCTGGTGAGACTTCCGAAGAGAGTCATGAATCACGGAGTACAAAAAATAGCGAACTCGAGAAGTTTCACCCTTTCACTTGGAGACAGCAGTATCGAGTAGCTCGTCCTACCATTTGATTGCACACCAAAACTCTGCTATTAGAACTTTCCTTTCTTGCCTGAATAATCAAACAAGGAGCAACGAAAGTCTATTTCTTCGTCTTTCATTTATCCCCGAAAATCTACGAAAACGTTCGAAGCTTTCCGAATGGTAACATTTACAGCAATTCGCGGAAAAAGGGACGAAAATTTCAACATGTAGAAGATGAACAACAAATATTGGGTTGATTGGATTAAATGTCCGCCCCAGGTGCGTCGTGTCCTAAGGCCAAAAACTGAAAAAACTACATTACCTGGTTAATCGAAGTAGTCGCCGTCTGCATCCACAGATTGTTGCCATTGTTCAGCCAACGATTGGATTCCGTGTCAAAAGAAGTCTAGAGTCTGCGAAGAAATCCTCAACTTCATGTTGCACCGCCCGATCATCAGGGAAGGTATTCCCTGCCAAGAGGTGATCGAGATGCCGGAAGAGGTGGTAGTCAGTGGGAGAGTACGACGGGTGAGGAAGGGTGTCATACTACAAATCATGGAGAGTTTGAACCGTTCTACGCGCGAAGTGTGGGCGTGCATTGTCATGCAACATGAGAACACCATGTCTACTGACCATTGCTGAATGCTTGCGGACAAGTTTGCGGTGCATTTCATAGAGTTCAGCACTGTAACGTTCTACAGTGATGGTTTCACCTCGCCTGAGAAAGACATGATGGATCATTCCCTTCATAGGCCACCATACTAGTAACAACACCTTCCATGATTGAAGAGGTGTTTGAGATAATCTACAAGATATTTCGTGACTAATCACATTTCTGAGATATTGTGAAGCGAAGGAGGTTTTGGTTCAAGAGTCAAGACAAACGTCTTCAAAAGAAAAGTTTGCTGATAAAATAAAACATTTTGGTTTTACAATCCACGAGAATCTTGCATTTGCCTTGCAGTGCTTTAATTTTCCACGATATAAAATCAAACCCTTAACCGCACTAAAATTCATGAACTCGAAGTCCTCACGTCACATCATGACTTCCTCCCAAGACAATGAAGTATCATACAGGGCAACGAACCATTCCAGACTGTCACCTTCTAATAACCACAGTGCGTGAAGATCAACCACATCCTGATGTAATACTTTCCATTCATGTTACAGAATTCCTTGAAAAGTTTTTATCAAATTAATCAGTTTTATTATCACTAATTAATCCAACGTAAGAATACGAATATATCAGCCGCCAAACTCTCTGTGAATAATACATTGAACAGTCATCGGTGTTCTCCCGCTGTATTCATTCCACCAATTTATCACATCATTCATCCATCCGGCCTGAGCCACAGTTGCCTGAAGGCCGTACAAATTAATTTTAAAATACCAAAAGTCATAAAATCAACATTATCATCTTTCAGAAGTATCAGTATTCTCTTCTCTTGTCCCAAAATATTTGACGCAGCATCTTTGGTAAAACTTAAGTCATTTGATCAAGATAATTAGGAATACTGGTCTACTATCAAAGGCAATAGTTGGTGTTTCCTAGCTCACTATGATTTCTTGTTTGGGAGTCATAAAACAAAAACAAACGAAAAATACAATTCCTGATAACACCCCCTACCGACAAACAAGCCCGACAAAATTCGGAGTTACATAACAAAAGTCTGTGTGAACTGTATCTAGAATATTGTCATGTGTGAATTAAGAGTTCATCTGTGAAGAAAAGCTCTTTTGACACTGCTCTGTAATGAATCATTTCACTGTGGAGGATACAGTGCTTGTCTGCACGTGGTAAAAAAGCCGTCGATATGCATAATCAGCTCAGGGATGTTCGTGGGAATAATGGCCTTGTTGACAACACTGCTCGGAATTAGGTTCTTTAATTTCCTTCGGTCGAAAATCAACTAAAGATTTGCTAAGACGCTCTATTATTGTCAGCACTGCAGAAATTATCGGTCTGATTGAAAATATCGGTCATGGAGGATAGAAGGCGAACTATTGATGATGTCTGCAACCATATGGAATTATTTAACAGAGGACTCGTTCGAAACCAACTCCAAGGTCCTAAGTACTAACTTTCAGCGAAGCGAAGGCGAGACAGAGGGTGTGTGTTTGTGTGAGCGAGAGAAAGAGATTGTATGTCAACTACCGGTTGTCATCGTGAAAAGTTGTAGATAGTTGAGGAAAGGAACGCGATAGGAAGGCGGAAACTAAAATTATTAACACTTATAAATCGCTACTTCATTGGGCCCTTCGGCAAAGTAGTTCAAGGCAGATCCTTCGCGATTTTACCAGATGTTTTTGGAACGATCTTCAACTTGGTGGCGACATAGGAAAAGGTGGTCATTTGGAACGTCCTACATAATATCCCCATAAAACGAAAGCTGGCTGGAAGGAGAGCTCGGAATCGAAATACCACTTTTGTAATTCCACAATTCCGGATTTTCCAAAAGTCGGATCTTCGGAATTTCGAAAGTAGGAATTCCGAAATGACGTCAGAATTCTGGAATTAAAGGAATTCCGAATTGCGGCAGACTTCGAACTTCGAAATACCCCTGCCGCCTGGCAGTTCAAGGCCCTATATGGACTGTAATGTCGAGAATTTTATTTTCCCGTTTTTTTCTTTTAATCGTGTCCGTTTTTGTTTTTTTTTGCAAATGGAGCATTGAGTCTCATACCCTTTACTGATAACTGCACCGTACAGTACTACAATACTACTACTACTACTACTACTACTATTATTATTAATAATAATAATAATCTGTGCAGTTAGGTATTATGCCAGATCTTTTATTTTCAGACCATATGATGAGTCGCCTGGTGTACTTTCTCGGATAGAATCAGAACAAACAGGAAAACCCACGGAGATTGTCCAGAAGCAGAGCGTCACTCAAGTAATCAACGCATCAAGCTCCTTGGGCAAAGGAGAAACGTATGTGGTGGTTGTTTTTAGTCGTCTTTCTTATATAATGTATCATCACAATTTTTTCCTTTTAAGATAAAGTGTTATGGGAAGTTTTGTTGAGATTTAGGAATCTTTGAGAATATTCAGCAATAATCAAATATCTCTTATTATTGATGTAAGTCAAACTTCATGGAAAATTTAACGTATGGTAAGTTTACGCTATAATTGTCTGAGAGCGGCGACAACCCTCGATTGTCACCCGTATATCGTTAAGCAGCCGTACAAAAACTTTTTAACAATTGAGATAACATTTGCAGTGCTATTACATACAGGGGCTAACTCAAGATTTTTCGTGAGGAGCGTATATTAACAAAAACAGAGCAGAGATCTTTCCGTTATTTTTCTGCTAAATGCTTTTTTAGCATAAATTTATTCTATTTTTCCTCACATTGCTAAGTTTTATCACGTAATATAAACTTTCAGTACCCTAGAATTTGATAGTTCTGGATAAAGTAGATATGTCCGGACAAATTCAGCTTTTATGTTTACTTTAGCAGGTGAAAAACATATTTTAAACACACTTCAGGTAGTACAAATTTTCTCCTCCCATTTCCTGCCAAAACTTTTTTGTAGCGAAAAAAATATGTTCAAGGAAGGCAAGATATGAGTTTTCAAAATGTCATCTACAACTGATCAAATATCAAATATTCAGAAAGAAATATGTAATACAATAGTCTATTTATTTATTTACATGGTGTCACACCATGTACACAACTAAAGTAAATTAACTGAATACGGGCTCTTTACATCTCCTCCAATTTGAAATTTTGTTTATCATATATACCATCTTGAAATGACATAATAGAAATGACATTCGTTCTAACAATAGCATAATTTTAGTATAATCATTAATTTGATTGTTGTCTAGTTCTAACCGACTTACCTACACTACAAACTGAAGTCTCCTGTTTCTTGGATTTGCAAACCTATTATTATCACGATGTACCTGTAATAAAGCAAGATCAACGTTTTCTCATTCAGGTCTTGAGTATTCTTAGAGTTGATAACTTCCTCCTTGCAGTTGCTGTGGATATTGGCACAATGATTAAAAAGCCTGCAGCAAAGACTTCACAAGTAGAGAGGCTTTTGCACCGCAGCTGGAATACACTTTCATTACCTTGATATTTTTCAAATGTTCTTAATTACCACTTGTTTTCAATGAACATATTTCATTTGAAAGTTTCATCACCATCGTGCCTCTATTCTCAGAAGGCAGAATAAAATATTTGTCATAAATCACTTCAATCTGTGATTTCAATGTGTGTATATCCGATATTATTTCTAGATTTACAGACACTCAGAAGTTCAGTACTTAACTAACTCCACAGACCTCGGAGTCGGTAAGGTCTGTGATAGCAAATTCTAGGATTGGTTGTTCATTGTGCATATATGAATTAATATTTTCCTCTTCGTCATTAGAAGTGGTAAGGTAGTTTGGTTAGTTAGCTTCCTCTGTAGACAGTATTGGAATGCAAAGAGTGACATCCAATGTTTCCATTACTTTGTTCGCATTTTGGAAAAAGATTGAGAAAACTATCAAAATTTGGTCTCTTGCCTTAGTATCTCAATTGAAGGCGTGAATTGCAAAACATTCCAAGTCGACCGGAGTACTTTTTCCAGGAGAAACAAAAAACAGTCCAATGTCTTAGTATATTATCATATTCAGCTGAAATTGTTTTGTATTAAAAAAAGTTTTTCAGTTTGGATTAGGATGTAATATTTATGAAGATGGATGGATAGCCCTTGAAACAGATACCAACACACAGAAAAAATGCAAATATGAAAACAGTGGACGTGGGATGTTTTGCAATTCAGGTCTTCAATTGCTGGGGTTCATTTCTTCTGAGCTCTAAAAATATCTGTCATCATCATCATCAACATGTTCAGCCGTTTTCTATCCACTGCTGGGTCAGCTGCTATCCTCATCCATGTAGCTCCTGAAAATACAAATGTCTGTATCATCATTTTATAAATATTTACGGAGCACAACAGTAACGTTCATAATGCCACTCAAACTGAAAACTGTTATGATAAATTCGTAGTTCAGAATTGAACGTAACACACAATTTACCTTGGCTACAATTGCACTTGATAATCTGAAGAATTTCCACAATCTTCCATAACTGTTCCTAGAACTGCCAAAATGGATACATGTTTCTCGACCCAACGAGTTTCATGTTTCGCATTTTGTGCCCTAGCACACTTTGCAGACATGTTCAAAAAAGACGCAACTACTTAAATAGAACCAACAGCATTCCAGACATTCTGAATCTTACTGCACTTTGAGATAAAGATATTTAATGCTTGGTTTTTAAACATACGAAAATAGCTCTGGTTTGCCCCCTCTCTCTTTTTTATATCATATCAGAAATGCTGACACTACAACCGTCACATCCAATTTATACATAGTTGTAAATTATTTATTGAATTTTGAAATAGTCTGTTCTAAAATTTCACCCGTAAAAATAGGTTCACAGTCTGCTTCCATGCTTGCGTAATTAACTTTGTGAATATCAAGAATGTCAACAAAGTCCTCTCTTACACAACTATCATGAACATAACGTAATGACAGACCCAATCCCGAAGTAGAAGAGACATCTATTGTTTCATCAAATATCCGCTACGGGGTAAGTGGATTATCTATGAAACGTTAGCGCGGCACGTGCGTGTACACGCCTTCATGTCGTGCTTACGTTACATAGATATAGTCCGACCGTAATGACTTGATAGATGAAAGCCATGCAAGTAAATAACACTCAGCTGTCAAGTCATTTCAGCCGGACTATAGTTCGTTCGCCCTGTATACTACTTAGCTGTACTGTTTGTTTAGTTATTTTAAGCCTTATTCCCCGCAGAACCGAATTAATATTTTCTGTAATTTTTTAATTAAAAAATAAATAGCTGTAATTTTATTAATATAAGTACCATTCGAGCAAATTGATTTCAAATGTTCTTCCAAATTAATATTATCACTGTCAACTCTGAAATGCAACAAAGCTCTAAAATTTCCTTGATCTTCTACATGATGGTCAATTGTCTCAAGTAGACTGCCATCATCTCTGTGAGATCTTAAAGAAATATTTTGACGACATCGTACTAAAACAATGTTTTATAGGGACAAATGAAAATATAGTTTTCAACGCCTGGGCTTTTCGTATTTCTCTCAAACGAATGTTAATATCCTGTTGAGGATTTTCAGAAATAGTTGTAAACGACTTATCATCTATTTCAGCTCTTTATTTATTTATTGATGTCTAGTTCCGGCATGCTTCTCTAAACTCCCGCCCTTACCACAAAGCTTTGCGTATTTTTGTAAAATTTTTGCTACCAACCTCTTTATTAAGGTACTGTTTGTTGACCGCCAGCTGATTTGTGGCAAACAATAATACGTGCAAAGCAGTCTACTTTTGATCTCGGAATATTTCTGGAAGTTACATTTCTTGACCATATATTATTTATTGTGGTCAAGAAATTTATGTGCTCTTAAACGAACGTATATAATAATATTTGTTGCATAAATCATAACTCGGTACTCGTGGTTGAAGCAAAATCATCGTGTTACGGTACATATGCGATGATACATTTTATTTTATTTCTTCCTGTGTGCATATAAATTATACTTCTATGCGCACACATGGAACGCTACGTGGTACAAAAACACGAGGTGTAAATTCGAAGCTTGCAACTCAGATGTTAGCTTGGAGCACGCTTTCCTTAATTGTTTTTAATATCTTAAGATATTGCGCGTTCATAAGACGCACATAACAGTCGACGATAAAGAATCTGAATATTTTAATGTCCGGGGGGCTCGGAGCTCGATCTTTGCAATCATGAGTATCATTATTCAACAATATGCTTGTCTATTGTTTCACTATTTTATGTAAAAATAATAGAAAAATTGAATTATACACATTTACAACAATATGCAATTATTTTCAAAACATTAGTAATACGATTATATTTAATTCTTGTAATCAGAAACTCGTAGCAGTAACAGATTAATTTAAATTTCAACAAATACATTTTAGTGAAAATATTAACCTTAGCATTACCAAAGGGGAAGGGCTCCGAGGTCCACATTTTTTTTTAACATTTCCAGTTTGACAAAAAATCTAAAACAAAAAAAATGTCAGGCTTCAACCTATAGTTCATACGACGTAGTTGCTTTATTTTTAATGCTTGTCTTATTCCAATTATAATTTAAATAATGCGTTATGGGCCTCGGAGGCTCCCCTTGGTAATAGTAAGAGGCTATTCATAGAATACTGTAAATGTTATATTTGAAATATGGTATCTAATGAAATATGGTATGAAGGTGGCCTTGTGGATATTTTTTTTATTTATTTATTTTGGGTCCTCATTCCACCCCTGCCTCTGAGCGTTCGTTGCACAGATCAAGTAGTGCAATTTGGAGGGCGTGCATCACGACCAGATTTGGCCTTCCTGACTTGGGGAAGGCATGTCCCTAGAGATTCTTGGATTGCCGGAATTCCGGCACTCCAAGAAGCTCTTGTGTTCCTTCTGCACAAGGCATCAGGGGTTTCGGGACGGACGTTTTGCCATGCGTCCAGCATGTTCTGGCCTTGTTCCCAAAAATGGAAATTTTATTCTTGGGTGAAGTTCCTATCTGTTGTATGCTATTTTATTATAAAAGAGCACATACATTTACATATAACATTTAACAACACAAGGACAACACAGGACATCACGGGACAACACATACATCGACTTGAGGCAGCAGCATCTTCTTTTCCTGAAACGAGAAGAAAATTTGTTGTAGGTAGGGTGCGTGTGGGATAGGGTGTTGGGTCCCACAAAGTTTTTACGCTTCCACCTCCTTTTTGTTGCTTCTCTCGTCTCAGGATTTCTGCTGTCTTCTCACTGGTTCACTAATGTTTGTCGATACTTAGATATGGGGGGAGGGGAGGGGGTTGGGAGTCTAGGATTTCCGCTCAGCCTGTCTTAGCTCCTTGCGTCAGCTTGCTGATTCTATTGATGTCTGCTGATCCTGCTCTTCCTCATTTTCACAACACTTATCACTCATTCACACGCATTCACAGAAGTTATTTTCCCATCACTTCCATTTTCGGGTTCCGAAAGTTGAGCCATAGCCTATTTTTACTTAATCTGTATCTACTTCAAATTGATATTTTCGTGTATAATTGTTTCCACACTCGTTCCTTCACACTCATCACTCTCTCTTGAGAGTCCCTTGTTTAAGATATTCCACAAATAAGGCACTCTTCACAGGATTCCAGCGAAACATTTTCCTTATTTATCACTTTTCAATTATGGTTCATATATGATCATATAGATTTTTTTTTATTTTGCTTTGTTCTCGCTGTCGTCGCGATTTTTGTGGTTCTTGCAGTCACATATAACGTATCATCTAATTTACAAGGGGATTAGTCCCTACTGTTATTTTCGGTTTATTTTAATTTTGTCGATCCGCGTGGGGGCGGGTGACCCCGGCAAAGTATCTTCTCCGATGAAATTTAGATGTTTTTTCAGCTTCCTCCCGGAGGACTACCAGCAGTTCTGAAGTTCGCAAAACTTCTGTGATTGGAGTGTCCCCCAGGAGGTTTCGTTGTTCTAGTAATTCTTGTGTCTCTGCGCATTGTAGTACTACGTGTTCCGGGGTCGCCACCACCCCGCATGTCCTGCATCGGTTGTCTTCTACGAGTTGTAGCTCCTTTAGTTTTAGTTTGTAGGGGCCGTGTCCCGCCACGAAGTGCATGAGGTCGCCCTCAATCTCCATCTCCAACTCCATATGCTCAGCTACGTCTGGGAACTAGTTGTGTGCTCTCCTTCCTTTTGTGGTGTTATTCCAGAACCTGTGTCATGCTGGAGATTTCACTTTCGCTGCTTGCTCGTTGGTGTAATATGTTCATAACCTTTACTTTATTACTTTTTTCAACCAGTACATGGCGCCCAGCTTCTTGATTTGCAGGTGCATGGGCAGGGTCGTCGTGGCCACCTGGAGTGATTCCTCGTGGATATGCTATACTATACTAAGGTGCTTTTGATCTTATTGATTGTTTTTCTAAAAAAAAAACAAGTATAAGTTCTCTCATAGTTACTAACAAAGAAAAAATTGTAACGTACACAACTATATATATATATATATAGTTGGCAACACTGTACTTAGAATCATTGTAATAACATAGAAGAAAACTATGTGATGTCTTAGACACCCAAAGTTCATATCAGACAGTATAAAACGGTTTCTGTGAGAAAAAAATGGCATTTTCCTTGTGGGCCTCAGAGCCCCCCTCCCGGTATTGAATACGAACCAAAAATACAGTGGTAATGCTGGGTTATATAATGAATTCAACAACGTTGTATTCTGTCTTATAATCATTCCTGGTTGAATAAAGTTCTTACACTTTGGAAGTCAGTAGATTCACTCAAAATATCACTATAAAAACTTTATTCATTAACTGGTACAATAGCAAGTGAAGTATCAAAACTGGCTGTTACTAACCCCCTACAACCATTCAAAAATATGAAGAAAAAGGCTCATGATTTTGAAACACTACTAACAAAAGGTTCTTCAGTTTTATAATCGTACGTTTTGATATACATACTATCAGTTGTGTTATACTATAGTTTTGTTTATTTCAAGACAGTAAATGTTTACTGGTTCTTTGAACTGAATTTCTCTAACAAGAGATTTCATCTGACAATTATCCTCTTCTGTAATTAAAGAAGCAAAATATCCCTTTCTATTGGACTGATTTTCCACTACTGCATTCGGCGGAATACCATTATAATGTTCTTTATCACAGGGATATGTTCTAAATATTCAGCACTTTTCCCAACCATCCCGAAAAACTGGATTAACGGATATTGTTGTGAAACACTTCGAAGGTAATTGAAACATCCATCTTCCTCCTGTTGGAAAATGTAGCGTCCCTTTTATTGATGTTGCCAGCACATATTCTAACATTCACGGTTGACATCTTTCTCTTGGATCCTTACCCCAATGACTGGCCTGCGTTGCTCAGGAAGTATCGTACAACGTATTGCAGATATTTTTGTCCCGAAGCATCGAGTATTTTCAGATATACCAAATTTTGTATTGCGATACCAGTATTTCGGTACTACGTATACTGCACATGTCTGACTATCATTCCTCGAAGTTTCTCTGTGTATTACATTACCTTATAGATAAATCAATTGAGAAGCTTTATCTGTGATTGTCTGAGAAAAATAGGTCCGTGAATAGCTAGCAAATCTACTTCTGTGATTAGTTTTCTTGCCAATCAGAAAAACACATTTTCTAACTAACCATAGATAAAGATATTCTAGCCAATCACAGACGAAGATTTCCAGCCAATCACCTACACAGCTTCTACAAAAGAAAACAAACAACCAAAGAGTAAGGTATCCTGAACCACTGAATAGAAGATTCAACTCTCTTCTTGTAGGGTAAGTAAAATGTGAACCTTAGCTTTGGTCTCTTCCTTCCTATCCTGAAAATGACAATAATGACAATTGTCGAGGTTTTAACAGCTTACATCTTACCTGGTTGATAACCCTAGAACAAGTATATATATTTCACAACAGTACGAGAGCATCAGTTCTTACTTTAGATATATATCATTAGGGAAAGTCAGTAAATACGTTACAAATCGTTGTAGGAATGAAAAATTCATTAAATATCTGTCAACTTGGGTTGCCAGATTTCTGCAATATCAATACGAGACAGCTTACGACATTTAACTTAAGGAAATACGTAGATACATATTTTTAAATTTTAAGCATCTAAATTATGATAATTGCAAACTGGTATATATTTAAGTTTCCATGCACTGTTCATTTGACTTTTAGTCCTTTTTTCGTTAAACCCCCGTACTATTTTACTTCACTTTTAGCACTTGCCAGTAATGGTTGTATCTCTCTTAAGTCATGAAATTCCTGACAACTATGATGAAAATTAAGTAACACTTGAATTTCTTATTTTATCAGAGTTACTGGACATATATTCCTATGGTCTCTCCATTTGCTTTTAAGAACTGAAAAACTCAACAAATGCGTTTGAACCATTAATACTCAGAAAATATATCAACATCAGTATATTTGGAACATGTAAATTAATTTTAGAAAAAAAATCACCTATTTTAAGTTCACATCATAGAAAATTCTTTTTAAGAGTCATCCAAATTAAAAGCTGAACAAATCTAAGTGAATTTTAAAGCATTAATCATTTCTTGAAAACAAGAAAATTCAGCATGATATTTCAAATGTAAAGCCCCTATTTTCTTTTAAAAAATTATCATCACTTAATTCTAAAATGACCAGTGGTGCTAATGGAAACGAGTAACGCAGCTAAGAAAGTTAAATTTAACAAAATCAAGTGAAGTCCAGAATTGATGCAGTTATAATCACGGCAGAAACGAAATGTTTAAATACGGAAAGAAGAAGGCGTTCTGTTATGTTGCTGAAACGGGACAGCATTTCTCACCTTAACATATGGGAAATCCTGTATACACCTGGCAACCCGTATTATTTTTCACAACCACCACCTACACTGAAACACTAAGGGTCAGCGCTAAGTTGAGGCCAATTCTCATTTTGCGTAATCTTATTGGCCAAAATCAGACTTAGCCTCAACTTAGCGCTGACTAGAAGTTTAGCGGTTGAGTGTAGCACTGACCCTTATTTCAGCGAGGTACGAGTGTCCTATGCTGCTTAAAAGACTGGGTTGCTGACGCAGCCACGGACCTCTTGTTCAACGTCTATATCAACTGTGAAACGTTTACCGCCAAAGTGAGCTTTGAGCGCGCGAATAAACACTTCTCTCCATATATTTCCTAATGAATGTCCTTGACAAAAGTACCTTTCGCTCAGTGCTCGAAATGGGTTAGAAAATCTAAGGGAACGGTTGTAGAAGTGGACTAGAAAATATAAGGGTACGCTTGCACCTAGTGGCTGCGATTGACTATTGAAAGTAAAGGCAATGAACTCCCATTAATAAAAAAGTAGGGGTACGCCAAATCCAAAATTAAAACGCTAAAGACACGGGGTACTCCCTCGTACCCCCCACTTCGAGCACTGCTTTTGCCTAAAAATGTACCACTGCACGCTGCCCCTACAACGTAGATTCTTCCAGCACAATAGTCATTTTCACGTTGCCCTTAAACGCCCTCATTAATCAGTGGAGCTGCTCACCGACCCAGTACGAGGTATGCGTGTGCTGCTATTTGGTGACAGCCGTCGAAAATACTCACGGCTATTCCTTATATCCTCCACCAAATTGTAACTTATGTACTTAATTTTCCTTGTAATTTCTTGTACATTAAAAGTGTGGTTGAAATATTTTTTTAGTTCCTTGTAAGCGATAGTTAAATTTATGCCCTTTTTTTTCCTATTTTACTTATAGAGGGCATGTCACTTCTATACCTAAATTATCATCTTCGGAAGCTAATCCTTCATCACAGGACACAGGAAAGCACACTTCTGAACAAGATAAGGAGAAAGAAGTTAAGAATACAGGTCTTCAAACTAGTACAGAGAGCAAATCGAACCCAACATTGACTGCTGGTGGAGAAAAGTAAGTAGCAACTATAGGCTGTTTTAAAAGCCAGTTAGACAAAACATTTTAATTCCGAGTTAATTTAATCCACGAGTCGTAAATAACATAATTATAGATAGAAAATTTCCATCCTTCCGTAGTTTTTCATGACACCTGGTGTCTGTTCAACCGAGCTTGTGCCAGTGACGCATGCGCAATACAACGTTTTAAATATATTTGCGGACAAATAATAAGGTGAATTATCAGATATTTGGCGTGCATTTCCATCCTTTTATCGGGTTTTTAAATAGAATGTAGAAACAATCATTGCATACTCACATTATTGCAGAATATTTCATTCCTAGTTCGGCTGGACAGACACCAGGTGACAGGAAAGAAGTTGGAATGTTTTATCTATAATTATTCTATCTAGGACTTATGGATTAAGAAAACTCGGGGTTACAATGCTTTATGCAACTGGCTGTAGTGATAGATTTCACCCTTTATAGTATTGAATAGAGAGTGCTTTCGTGACGTCACATGAAGCCAACTTTACGGTTCAGCGACAGCCATATTGTGTGGCCCCATTAGAGTCCCTCTATACCGAGTTCTGCGCGTCAGCCAGTAACCTTTTTGAAACGCACGTTTCAGTCGTTTGACTACAATGTATATCAGAACACATCTAGGGATATTTTCAAGTATTTTGCAATTGTGAATTCACTGCGAAACAGATTTTTTAAAACAACGATAGCTATTTTGCAGCTTTCATCTGACATGCGAACTTGTCATTAATAATTCTCTTCCCATAAGAAAGGATGAGAAGGCAATACTCGGTATAGAGGGTATCTAAATATGAGGTCAGTCAATATGGTGGTATTGCCTCGTCCCTTCCGTCTCTTGCCATCGCTTCCCTCGCCCATAAAGCATTCTCAATCTGCCCCTGTTCTATTCAATTTCTATATCATCAATCTTCATGAGGCTTTAACGAATCGGTAGGTAACTTTAAGATTTAATTACGTTCGTTAACTAATATGTAGTTAAATTTCCTAACAAAGGTTGATGAAATCCACCGTAGGTGTCCTAAATTATTATCCAATAGATACAGATGCATCTGTAATAAATATTAAAACGCTACAATAAAGTATTCATATTTTTCTTTGTAGATTACTTCACGTAACATTTGGAGAACATTGAGTTTGTTTTTATCGAAATCTGCATTTGAATCTCGAACTTGAGAACAAGATAACCTTCTTCATAAAACGAAATACGATTAAATCATTATTGGAAATCAGTTTTAATTAAATAAAAGTACATTATTTCCCAAACAGAGATACTAGCTTGTTAGGTGCTTGGAAAGTCTTCTACCACAAAAATTATGAGAATATTTGGTGATTCAATTATCACAGTGTAAAATCTCAGTACTTTGGGTCTTTATCGAGCCCTCGGTATCTCCTTGTAGTTGCGCGTCCATTTGAAGGCGTTATAATCATGGAGTTATAAAATACTCCACTAGAGGCATTGCTGGCGCCACTGTCTACGCGGAGTTTACTCCCAACGCGATGCCAATTCAACATTCATTTGTTTTCTATTTGTATGGCTAAAAGGAGTAACTTGTTGCATGTTACTGTATTAAACATGATCTTTTCATGTAGGTATACAAGTCAGAATTGGCATTAGAGCCTGTCTTAAATATGTTCCTATGAAACAAATTATTCCTAATTAAATCAAGCAGTGTATGGTCTAATGTAAAAATCGCCACTATAAAAGGTTTTCTGTTTCCCAAACTAAATTTCAATCCAGATTTCAGGTGTTCTTTCACTGTTCAAAATAGTAGTATTTTTCGTGTGCTTTCATTGTAGCTAAAACTTTTAAACTTTAAAATCCTTAAAGCATTAAATATCGTAATAGAAAAGTGATGTTATGTATTCATTAATAGAAAAACGATGACTTTTTACGTATAGTATTTACAGCAAAGCAGACTATACGTACGATGACCATGCGTCCCGAATTTTCTGGAACAATCCCGAACTTTAGAGTTGTGCCCCCATAGAAATACCGAAAGTCCCGAATTTAATTTTAAAAAATGAGAAGGGACATTTGAAGAAAATTTTACAAAATTGTTTTGGTGTTTAACTAAAATCCGTGTGTAACGACTGATTTATTATTATTATTTCAATAGTGTTAATATGCCTATGCCTGTTACGCAGACATTGAACTTGCTTTCTAAAACGCATTATAATATTATACTATCACATTACTATCAGTTTTTACTGGTTTTGGAGCTCAAGACTTGGTGCAATTACAATATGTTCAGTTTCACAGTCGAGATGAGATTTTAATAAAACGCAACTTTTATGCTATATTTATGGCATAAATAAAACAATTTTCTTTTATTGATTTTCAAACTACCGCAAATAGGGGAGAGGGGGCTAATAGGCAGGTTCGGCTCGAGGGACGTTCGAACTGTTCCCCGGAACAGGGCGCCAAAATTTCCCCGAAAAGGGCGAGTGTATGTATCGAAACAGGAAAAATAGTTTATTGCAAAAATTTCGAGAACTACGGTTTTAATTTTATTTTACTTTATTTAATTTCACTTCATTAGTTGTTTATTTATTCAGTTATTACAAATTTTGGAAGGCAGTTTTTATTATTAAAAATTTAAAAATAGCATTAGAATCATTATGTTGGTATATTTCACTAAGTACGCTAGTTTTATGATAAAATAAACGCTAAATATGAATTTATTCTTAGTATGTAATAATTAACTACTTTAAACATACTCGCGTTCTAGGTTAAATCAATTAGTACGCCGGCATGTGTTTGCCACAAATGCTGAGTTGAGTTGTTTCGAGACTTTAGCATTGACATACCAGTGAAATTGATGAAATTGCTATTGGTACTATTAAATTACTATTTATCAGGGCACATCGAAAATTTGAAACAGAGCGCCGCCGATTGACTTAGAACCGTCTCTGCCAATAGGTCCCGGTAAAAACGGTTGCAAATTTTCGTTAAATCCAACACTTGTGTTAAATCTTATTGTCTATAGGTGCTTATTTATGTCATAATGTTATTAATTATTTTCTTATTAATTCAGCCTCATGGCCCATTGTTTACGGTAGCGGACTTTATTACTGCATTGAGGGAGGCAAACAAGTTGGAATCTTGCTGCCTGTAGTCCTGACTGAGTTTATTCAGAGTTTCTTCAATTTCACCAGACAAATGCCAGAACGGTATTTAATATAAATCCCTGGTTGCTACCTTACCATCAGTAATAGTGCTTGCCAAGGAACGTCATCCCTCGTACATTTCACTAGCTTTTAACACAGGTTCATGTCTGGTCAATTTACATTCATTCATGAATCTACTGATGAGAGGAGAGAGAAAAAATGTGTCCGTTAGTATGCTGCTGAACCAAATTCTGTACGGTCTGTAAGTATAGAAAAAAGGTTAGCAATAAGTATTGACGCTACTCATATGGCACAAAGTGTGTCTTTGGGCACCCAAATTTGTATATTTTTTTCTACAATGACACATAAAATGCTTAAAAATATATGCATCATTTGAGGAGGATTAAAAACACGAAACAAGAATATGCAACGAAACGCATCAAAATAGAGGCAAAAGAATACTTTTCTCGAATAAAATACTTTTCTCATGGATTACTTACAAGTGAACCGATATATTACTTCATATCTTAAATCTCCAAGTACAACCACAGTTGTACAGCAAATCGTAATTTTCTTTTCAAATACAAAGAACAATAACACAAAGTGCCAAACAGCATATACTATACCAACTGACAGCCCGTTGAGTTTGCCATACAAGTTCAACACAAATTAATGGTTAATTCGCGACGCGCACGTGGCGCCAGTCATGACTCTAGTGGAGTATTTTATAACTCTATGGTTAAAATTGATCTTAGTTATTGGTTTCTCTAATTCATTACTGCTGTCGAAAGGCAGAAGGATATATCTACTACAAAGCTAGTTTTAAGGAACTTCTGATTTTGTGTTTGCCAAAACGAAACAAACTTAACGCTTAGGTAATCAAATTTTTAACGTCCTACCTTCCGTACGTAAAAATATTTTTAGAACATAAAAGTTGTTATAGACCATTGACGCTGTGTTAGACCGGAACTGCACACATGTATTTTTGCCATTTGATCACGTGGCTGTTTTTCTGTTGCGGTATTTAATTTTAATATTTTAGTTTTATATTTTTGGAAGAATGACATTTTAATTTTCTTTGTTACACACTTTTCAACATTTAAACTACAAAATATTTCAGTGCAGTTCATTTCGTTTTGATATGATATTAATGATAGAGTAACTCTATCATATAAAAAGATTCACCAATACATTACAATAGTGAAGAGTCTTGTGATTCAGGATATTTCACTGTGCTACCATCGATTCAGTACAAGATCTATAACAGGTCCAGTTGTTGAACGTTCCCAGAATTCTCGTCGCGAAGTTGGTATTAATAGACAAAATTTCTGTTCAATCGTCTCTTCTTCTTATGAGGAATTTTTGGTTATTTCATATTTTGTTGGATCTCAAGTGGAAATTTCAACTTTGCCTTAAGAAAGTCAAATTCTACATAGGGCACATTTACATTGTAAGAATATTTATAGTATATTTTCCGAGAATTTCGACAATACTTCACAGACACTTTTGGGCCAGGAAGTGTGTGAGATTTGGCCAAAGTACAAAAGTGTTAGGTTGCGTTGCATGCAGATTACAGTCAGTTTGTGAGCTTTAACGGAATTTTGATCACACACTCAAAAATCATTAAAATAAATTCTCATGTTTCTCATATGGGTTTCGACCCCATGGTGAACTGAACCAGCAGACATAAATGGCATCAGCTTGTTTGCTGCTGTTGCATTAGAAAACTTGAATAATTTTCTCTTCAGAGTTAACTACACTGCCACACATAATAAACGGGATCTATTCTTTCTATTTTGGGTAGGTCTACTAGAATTATTTGCCCCAAAACTGATTTTCTCGATATCACATAATTTTAACATACATGGCATTGGCGCAAGAAAGGGTAATCCTCAGCTTACCCCAGGACCTCTGCGGGTCTTGTCATGGAGGAATCAACCTGTTATTATTGGTGCAGAGCAATTTTTAATTGCTTTTATTCTATCTCCTGATAATTTTCTTTAAAACATGAGGTATCCCATTTTGTCACCAAGCTCCTCAGTTGTACACCCAAAGTTTAATAAAGTATTATCTTAATTGTCGCCAAGGTGAGCATCATCGTAGTGCTTCAAATTCATCTCCATTCCTGAGAAGGGAGGTGTCCATATGAAAAATCGCCCTCGAGCATACGATAGAACATACAGGAAATGTTTATGCTTAAAGCTATCTGCTGATCAGTATATGGAGCGTTGGCAGGGGCATTGACAGTTCATCGGGGAAGAGCAAAACCGTGCTCTGTAAATACTACAAAGTAACCAAAAAGTTTTTGCCATTCTAGAGCAGTGATAAACAAAGAGCAATACAGTGGACGGTACGTACTTTTAGGTTTCGAAGTAAGCTCCACCAGCATCCAACACATTTTGCCAGCGTTCCTGCAGCTGAACAATATCCTGGTGATAAAAGGGCGGTCCTCGAGGCAAAGAAGTCCGTGACTGCGTTCCGCAGTTCTCCCTCATTGATGAAAGATCTACCACGGAAGTGGTTGTCGAGGAAATGAAACAGGTGGTAATCTGTTGGCGCAAGGTCCGTTGAATGTGTCTCCAAGCATGATACAGTGTCTCCAAGCCAAGTTGCTGAAGGGTCTCCCGGGTCCTCTTTGCCACATGTGGCTTGGCATTGTCGTTGAGGAACAGCACACCCTTGTGATTGATTCACCAGTGCCGGCTCCTTCTGCCGCAATGCACGGTGCTCCTTTTTCAATTGCTTTGAGTAGAGGTCAGCAGTGAGGGTTTGACCAGGTGTAAGGAGCTCGTAATGCAACACTTGGCAAGAAGTCCACCATACAGAGAGCATAACCTTTCGTGAGTGCAGAGGTGGTCTTGAGAGGTGAGGAACAGGATCACGTGGCGATAACCAATGTCTGGTACGCTTGGCAGTTTCATAGAGGACCCATTTTTCGTCACCAGTGAGCAAGCGATCAAATATGGGTGTGTTCAGGTGCCGAGTGAGCAAGGAAAATCAGGCTGTCACTCGTTGTTCCTTGTTGGCTGCCGACAATGTGACAATGTATGGTGTACTCACTTGCTTAACCTGTGTGATTTCCCTATCCAATGCAAGTGCAGTCTGATTTTCAGCGGAAACATGGAACTTGTTCTGCAAGCTCATCACACGTTAGACCACTGTCCTCCCCGATGACTGCTTTCGGGGCCTCGTCATCCAACACATGTGGTCGTCCATTGCGCGGTTCATCAGTAAGCCTTATATCTCCCGAACGGAATTTCTGGAACCAACGCCTGGAGGTGCGTTCGTTCACGGCACTCTCACCAAATGCCTAGCATCAGGGGTGCACTTTTGCCGGAACGCCGTTCCTGTATTGCTTTTTGGGGAAAAAAATATTCCAAAACATTCCTCACTTCACAGTTATGATATGACATGGTAAAAATTGGAACGTTCCGGTACTGGAAAATTTACGAGTGCACCCCTGCCTGCATATGCAGCGACTTGATGCGGCAGTTGACATGCCCACTTTAAAGTCATACAGCAAAGGCACGCGAACAAACTGCTTCGATACCTGCATTTCTCTTTTACTCTCGACGAGCTATGACTGCTGTGTGTGAGCACCGTGCCTGTATTACTGAAGACCGATGGTCAGACTAACTCCCGATCGCTTGGCAGGCACGTGCGTCATTTCGTTTCTTCTCTGTGAGCGCATGATTAATGGGACTTCAAAAACGGCAAAAAAAATTTCGTTACCTTGTAAATATTCAAAATAAACCTACGAATATTGTAAATACGTAATTGTAATTGGAGTAGTCAAACCACTACAGTTCTTCTGAGCACCTAGTGAAGAACAATAAAAGTGGTTTAGAAAGTATTTAAAAAACTTCTAGCGTCACGTGCCGTATACATATTTTTAACAAGTATCAAAACTTCACGTTCCGATAAAAACAAAAATGAGTCTGTTAACAGTACACTTGATAACGGTTACAGACGTAGTCTGAACGTTGTGTTGTGTCTTTAATATGTGAATTTAATACGCGAGTTTAATACTAAATTGTGTTTCAATCACTGGGCCGTGAAGTTTTGATACTTGTTAAGGAGTGGTTTAGTTATCTTACGCCATCTTGAAATCTGCCATTTCTATTCGGCTTGAATTTTGAAAAGAGATTTAGTCGCGCGATGCGTTTATCTAAGTTAGAATGTACCTAAGAAACCTAATGATGAAATCCGTTGAACATTATCTTTATTCGTTGAACTTTATTCCTGAAGTATAAAATATTTCTCCACTCAAAAAATAATATGGTTGGAGTAACCATAAAATTCTATTTATCATAGTTGAAATTGGGACAAAAATACTATGGGTTGCAAATACAATACAAGTCTCACTAATGGTGTATTGCCATTATAACAATACACATAGTTAGGTGTATTGTCATAATTACAATACTGCGAACAATATTTTATGGTAAAATTCCTGTTCCAAGTTAAATTAGCAAGATGTTTTGTTAGCATTATAGCTAATTATACAACAATGCATAGTTGAATTACCAATAAGGGATTATGTCTAACTATACTATATAGTTACAACTATATATATTGTTTGCAATTGACCTAGGATACCATACATTATTGTTGTGGTAACTATACATATAGTTATAACGACAATGGGTGAAGTGAATTAAAAGAGTAAATCCTTTTACTTCCCTATTTTTAAGTAAATACTTGGGATTAAGTAAAGAAAAAGATAGTATACTTTCCATCGGAAGTAAATAATTGTGCTTACAAAGGTAATTCTTCTGTGGTAAGTAAATGCTCGGAACTTTGAAGCAATTATTTAATAAGAGTATGCATGTATGCAAGTAAACTCTCAATTGACGCAAGAAAATACTCTTGAGTAAAAGCACAACTTTTATTTGCCTCAGGCGAGAGAATACTTTACTCACTAGCAAACACTTTCAAGTATTTGCTTCATTTTATTCACATCGCCCATTAATGTCGTATTGCTAAAAGTACGATATTTTATTGCTGTTGGGACCATATGCATTACTGAATGGCCTCCGTACATGGTGAAATTTATTTCAATATAACATCGCTTTAATATAAAATCAAAGTTTCTTGTATGTTGAAACCTGGTTTCACCATTAATATATAACTATCACACTACACACCTTGGTAATGTAAATTTTAGCAAATACATTATGAGTGAAACATCTTCCATTACATTCAAGAATGATACGTATAAATAATTAGCAATAATCATTGATTACAAAACCAGATTCCAGAATTATCACTATTCTTGCAGTCAGACCTTCAGAACTAGTGGCTACAGTAACGCCATCTATTGACCAACTTTTAAACACATTACCAAAACCTTGCGAAACTACATAAAACTACTTAAAATTTACAATACACTTATTCTTCGTATTTATAACAATAATACTCATGTCACAATACGGTACAAGGCCATAAATTCTTTGTCACCGTTAACTACATTCTTTTAATTTATCTAGATTCGGACAAACCGCATGGCTTCCAATCACACAGTGTCCCATGTTTATTGTATTGTTGTAATGACTATACTTCTTTCATTTTCTGTGCATGCGCATTCGACAACCATACACTATTATTCAAACAGCAATAAATATGTTGTCAAACTTGAAGGTCATGAAGGAGTATAGTTCAATCAGCCATACATATGATTTCCCCAACAAAGTAAAATTTAGCTATAATTGTTTAGAAATCACAACTATACAACAATACCAGATATAGCCAACTTAGCACAAGGGTTTCCTTATGATTACGATTACTATAAATTTTAACAGTACAGTTTATCAATGCACATATAGCTGGATATACTAGGATTTTTCTGTCTTCTTTCGATGTGCGGAAAAGTTATTTCGACAAACTTCTTAATGTACACAACGGAGAATAAACAGGTGAATTTGAAATCTATACAGCAAAACTGTGAATACCCGAACATAACGAGATCGAGATCGAAATGTCGATAAAGATATAGAAATTTGAAATCACCAGGAATAGAAAATATTCCAGCCGAATTAATTAAAGTGGGAGGAACGGCACTAATCAAAGAGTTGCACAAATTGATCAGTATAGTGCAGTGTGGAGAAAGGAGGAACTTGCAAAGTAATGGAAAACCTCAATAATAGTTCCGGTTTATAAAAGGGCGATACATCAGATTGTAATAATTACCGCAGAATCACATTACTCCCAACATGTTACAATTATTGAGTAATATACTGCTAACTCGCCTAACCGTATATATATATATATATATAT
>JAGDQP010002225.1:42820-53673 GCA_022664845.1 Lepisma saccharinum
GACAGCGAAATGAAGGGACTTAAGAAACAAGAGATAGTTTCTCAACAGTCTACAACAGACAGCGCAAAGAAGGGTCTTTAGAAATGAAGCTGGAGCTGAAAATGTCAATTCCTGTTACGATTATCTAGGTTTTGATTAACTGTTGCTAAGTTCCATATTTTTCTAAAGTACGCATATCTTTACGCTACAAATGTAGCTTTCATTTTTTAAAAAATAGTTATCAAGTTGCTAATTAAGTTCTGTTTTTAATATTTGTACTTACGCCACTATTCTTTAAAGTACAAATATATTTTTTTCACTACGAATGTAGCTCTCGTTCTTAAAGAGAATTTAGTTATCAAGTCTCTTATTTAGTTTTGTTTTTATTGCTCTTACTTACATTGCAATTTGTTAAAGTACAGCTATTTTATCGCTACAAATGTAGCTCGTTCTTAAAGAAAGTTTAGTTATCAAGTTTCTAACTTAGTTCTGTGTTTAATATTTTCACTTACGTTGCAAATCTTTACTTCGTTGATAAACAAGAATTATTTGTTCTATCTCAAATTTGGATTTATTTATTTCAACAATGTCGAATTTATTTTTAGGCGAACCTGAAAACATAGGGATTTTATTTGAATGTGTATAACTTCTTTGGTCCTTCAAATAAAAATTTACTTAATGTTTCCATTTTACATTTTAATTTTGGTTCCTCCCTTATATTATTTTGTAATTATTATTATTACATTTTTTCTTTGGTTATTTGAAAGCATATTTACACGTGATGTCACGGCTACGAGACGTGAAGTATCGTCCCTGACGTCTGCACAGGGAAGGAGTGAATGTGTTACTGTTTCTTTGTGTGTGTATGCGTGTAAAATGTGATGTCTTTTGTTTGTATCTAGTATAAAGAAAAATGAATATTCCAATCTGCCTTTACCTAACCTAACATATTTCCGTGAGTTGTGTAAAATGTTGACAATGCAAAAGGGAGAATTATTCTTAAGAACTAACTTTAAATGTATTGTAGCCGGACCTCCCGGAAGTGCGGTTAGTGCGATCGCAATATGGCTTCCGGCGGAGAGAGGACTTTCTCACGCTCGAGAATTAGCCGGGAACTACAATACATTAGCAGTTGAGCACGTGGAAGAGCTACGCGCAGGCTCAGAACGCCTTGAACACTAAAGCGGTGATTCTGCAACTGGCAGCATAGCGTGATGGTTAACGTATCGGCAAACTAATCCACAGGTCCCGATCTAACCCTGGCGTCGTAATTTTACATTTAAAAACAAACAAAACAAAAACTTTTTTACGTTTTTATGTATATACGCATTACTAAATTTAATAAAAGTAGTGACCAAGGGCATTCGGAGGTTAGGTAAGGTCAGGTGCGGTGTTTTATTATTATTGAACAGAGACTCCAAGAGGGCAGCACTGTGCTCAACTGCTGGCGTAGCTTCCGGCTAATTCTCGAACGCGAGGGAGTCGTGCGGAGAGGACTATAGTGTCACTTACGAATTTAATAGTAATTATTACCGCATGTAAGACCACATTCATATGTCATCCGTCGTCGATAAAAAATGGTAACATATGCCTCACATCTTCCCGACGCGTCATGTTTACTACTATTTGTGCTGTGCGATATTCAATTGTTCGTGGAACTTTAACCATACACTTTATAAAATTCAACTGTTAGTTGAGCATAAACGAAATTTGGCATCCGAAGGATCCACTGTGAGCGCTCACTCACTTGAGATCACTCTCACTGAGCCGCTCACCGCGCTGAACGCAGCCTTTTTGTAACTTACATTTGTGCGCAACTGGTCCTCATTCCTGAAGTTGACTGCTTCCTAGTAGCAATTGTGGGAGAGGTCGAAATGTCATTAAGGAGTTTAACAGCATTTAGCAGCGACAGCGAATCAATGGGACGGAAAGCAAAGATACTTGTTTAAGGTTAAAGGTCGTTTTAAGAATAACACTGGAGGAGAAAATTACTCTCTCGTGCGTGAATTCTATTATCCTTAGTGTTCGTTCTGGTATATATATTTTAATTTTATTTAAGGTCTTTAGGCAACTTTTAGCTCCAGCCGTATGGATGATGATGGAAGGATCTGTGGAATGAAGAAAGTGGGAGGAAACGGACTGCGCTTTTGACTTTATTTATGGTTTTTAAGGCATCAGTGGTACAGGTGGGGATAGGGGAGGGCAGAGGATGAGAGAAGCTAGTCGGCCATGACCTCTTACGAAGGTATCATCCTGGCATTAGCCTGGTGTGACTGAGGACAAACCGTAGAAAAACCTGTCAGGATGGCCGGCCGCGGGAGTCGCATCTCCCCATTGCCGTTCCGAATTCCACGACGCTATCGCCCGGACCATGAGGGCTAGATAAAATGTATTGCTAGCGTAGGTCAAGGCAGAAACTAGAAAATTCTCTAGAGAGATGTAAGAGATGGGAAGAGGGAATGGCAACCATTTACAATAATTATTTATTAACACTTTTTTTTTACTTCTTGATCCAGTCACCTGCCCTCCTTTCTATATGTGGTTTACAACGACAATAAATATAACTTGTTAATAATCAATATACTGCAATTGCAATATTATTTTTTTAATATTTTACTGGTAAAATTAATGCCAAACAACCAGCAATAACATTTCTTGGATGGCAACACTTCAGGCGAGAAGTGGAAGGGTAGCAAAAGATCTGTGCCTGTTTACGGTTTCGGCACAGCTCAAACCTTGCCACGTCTATTCGTATTCTGGTCGGGTACTTCCGAAATATGGGATAATATTGGCAACACGATAATGTAGGCAGATCTAAAGCTTCTCACTATTACTGATACAAGAATTAGGCAACAACTAAACTTGGTACCTGGTAACATTGTGTGGAGTGTTTGAAAACTGGCGGTATCCCATGAGACTGTTCTCCTGCAACTTTGTGTTATTTTGGAGGAAAGTTGGTAAGTAATTGTTCTAATTTGCAATTCATATTTTGTTTATAAAATGTTATATCCTGCCTAGGAGGAATTCTAGCAAAAATAAGCATTTTAACACAAAAATCAGCTTGTTAATAGTGATTTATAAACATCGCGTCATCCCTATGAAGAAGCGAAGGAAGAAACTCTCAAGCTGTGTTCCTGTTGCAGTGTTGTAAATTGCTAAGTGCTGTCACTGATTATATATGAACACACATTGTGTATCAAATGGGAAGATACATTGAACATGCACAAAGTAGACCCGACTTTGCAGATAATAAAAAAAGAGTTATTATGTTGTACAGTAACTTTCCATCATAAAAGAGTATAGAAATATTATTTTGAGAGTACAAAAACTATTTGCAATGTCGGAAACTAAGCCAATAACTAATCATAGGCAAGTTCTCAACCTGAAACAATTCCTGGCCTTTGACGAGGTGTTTAGAGACAACAAAACCCCACCTTCCGAATACAAGAGAGCTTTATCAAGATCGTCAAAATGTTCGTTCGTTTCGTTTGCTGGAGAAACAACAGATACAACACAAGATCTAAGAAATATTCTAGATCATTTTTCTCCTGTTCAATAAAATACAAGTAACAAACCCAGCAAATATAGTCAAGATAAAATCTCGAAGTTGATGTACCAGAGAACTCACTAGTGAGACGGAAATTAATGAATCAACCTTCAGAAAGAAGAGACCGGAAGAAAGGCAACCTTTCTGCCATCGAAGTGGAAGATATTGAAACCTAATGAGAATGTAAATGTTCCGTTTCTTCCTTGAATTTTACCCTAGTAAAACAAATGGAGAAAAGTGAGTTTAGTGTCAAATATGTAATGTATGGTTTCACGAGTTGTGCACTGGAACAAGGTCGTGTGTATGTGTTAATCGTAGTACCTAACACATTTTTAAACTGAAGTAAACTGCTGGTAAATGATTCCATACGAACATTGAACTAGCTTCTATCATGTGATAGTGATGCTTACCATACATATGGGAGTTATAACCTACGCTATGTTATCACAAGTATCCGGACACCTACCTGAAAATGAAGTTCACTATCGGGAACACTGGCAGTCAACACGGTGTTGACCTTGATGACAGTCTGTAATCTCGCAAGCATACTTTCAATCAGGGAGCGGAAGGTTTCCTGGGGAATGGGAGCCCATTCCTCGCAGAGCGCCGAAATGGGAAGAGGTATCAATGTGGGTCGGTGTGGTCTAGCACGAAGTCGTCGTTCCAAAACACTCCAGAGATGTTCTATCGGATGACAATTCAATAGTGGAAAGTTGTTGGCGTCAAACAACTCCCCACAATGGTTGTTCGGTCGTGTTGAAAGACAGAATTTTCATTCTCGAGCTGGTCTTCGATGGTACGCGATGTTTAAAATGTCCATGTAACCTTATACCGTGTTTCATCATTCCACTCGTTTTTCCATTGTCCTATGGTCCAGTTTTGACTCTCCTTACACCACGTAAGGCGGCGTTTGGCATTTGCTTGTGTGATGTATGGCTTATGGGCAACTGCTCGGCCATAAAAACCAATTTTCCGCCCCTCGCGCCGAGGTTCTTGGAGCAAATCCTGATGCAGTTTGGAATGTCTGTATGATGATGGCGATGGATGATTGATGATTACGCTGAAAGACACTATTTAACACTCGACGGTCTGTGGAGGTCCAACATGGGAGGTCTGCCTGCACGCTGTTTGGTTGTACACGTACCACTTCACTATAACATCGGAAACAGGAGAGAGAAAATCTTGACCGTCCCATTCTTCTGTCTCGCACTGTCTGCTGACTACTGACATCGCTGACCATGTGTTTCACGAGGTAGATGGCAGTACTGTGTCGCCCTCTATGTCAAACACACGTGTCACTGTGTCCGGATACTTTTGATCACATAGTATATCGTCACCTTGAAACCAGCAGGTACTATTCCCACTTTTTGGCAAAATGGAGTTAACACTACAGTCAGAACCCTTGTACTGAAGAGCATTCACCCCAAAAATAATATCTCATAAAACGACCTCCAAGTGGCTAGAAATGTTAGAAATGAAATGAGTTTATACAGGCTTTAAATGGTATTTCAAACTTTAAAACTGGTTTTTCTCAAAAGTAGCAAAAGTGGACATAGTACCTGCCCAGGGTGACGATATATTCTTCCTATATAGCAAACCGTGTACACTTAAATTTATCGCAATGCACGTGTTTGTTTTGATGTTCGGAATATACGAAAACAGTAGTAATATTCTAGTTCAGGATCCACACACCAATGCGCATTATGAATACTGTATTTGGTTTTAAGTTCCTGGATAGCGAAGCTATAAAAAGGGACATTATTATTCGCCCGTCACTTTTTCCGTGTTCAAAAAATAGATCTCTAGGACCACAAGGTATAGGGAGGTGATTCTGGAAAACTGTTGCCTAGTCTATCTCAGAGCCACTGAAACGGTCATAATTTATGCAGTTGGTCAGTGTTGGCAACCCATTTAAAAACAAATTCAATTGTTTAAATTGCTCCCATTCTCTTAAACCTATCAGCACCAAACTTGATAAGGATAAGGATGGAATTGATAATATGGGTAGTAACAGCAGCACCAAACTTGACATAAGCATTATTCGACACACTAGAAATATACTGTCAGAGGTTGACAACACTGGGGTGTTTCCGTCTCTAAGTATCCCAGTGTTGCCAACCTATTTTGTAAAATATAATCTTTGTGTTCCTAAGACGTTATCAATGATCCTTCACGATTGATAGAAGAATTGCTGTGCTAACCTATTTAATACTTCCGTGCATTGAGTTTGGTGTTATTTCGTTGCTGCATTATTTGGTCTTCGTATTAATTTTTCATGTTACTAGTTACTTAGTTACTAATACGACTCGGTGGATCATTTTATCCATGACACCTGCCCATATTACACAACACATACACATTGTTAAATATGGACATTTGGAGTTAAGTTAATTTTTAGGTTTCCTCGGTAAGCAGTCAGATTTTTTTTTTCATACAAAAGAAATATTACTTTTTGTTTTCCTTGTACATATTACCCCGAATTACTCTATGTTCTACATGTATGGAAACTTACTTGTGTATTAAAGGTTCTTGGTTCAACTCTGTTTTGATAGAGACATATGTGCTTACTTAAGAAAGAATAATGTATGTGTTTGTTATGCAAATCATCACGTTCCTGTCAGTGTGTAGATGTCTGACTAAATCTAACGTAACATAATGTAAGAGCTAGTCTGATCGAACCTAATTAACTCTTCGTATACTTTCCTGCTTCAAATCCTCTATAGTTTAGATTACCCACACAACTTTATCTTTAGGAAATATGTCCGTTATGGTACGATATAACAATATACAGGATACCACGCACATAGCACAGTAAAGTTGCAGCAAGTGTGGCATTGCAACTCTCCAAATGTGCAGCAAGTTTGCCATTGCAAGGCTTTAAACTTGCTACAATCTTGCAACAAACTTGCACGCCAATCTTGCTACAAATCTTTCAGGTCAAACTTGCTACAATACTTTTATTAAAAACATTGGCAGACTAACATGAAACTTGTGGCGGAAAAAAAAATCATGTTGTCTGCAGTGGGGTTCGAGGCCAGATACAAACTCGTTGCCCATTTCCCAGATAACACGCTGGTCTATGTATCAAATTTCGACTAGCCTTGATATTTTCTCTCAGTGATAAACTAACACTGATTTTTCCTGTTAGATTACCAACTGGTACGCCGGAGTTTCAAAAAAATCTTCTTTTTATAAGAACTTTTTTGTCGTATTTATAAATATTTCCTCCCCTTTCCTTCCTTCTGTATTTTCCAACATTTTACACAGTTTTCAAAATTCTATCTACTCATTTCCTGAAAATAAGTTAAACTATTCAAGTTAGATATTATTTTTTCTTTCATTATACGCAATACAAAGACCAAAAACGCAACATGTCATCGACCCGAGCAGTAAAGAATACACATTATTATGATTTTCCTGAGGAGGCTCGCTTGCGAAAAATCAACAGCTGTAAAACAGAATCAATAAGCTTTCCCAGTTTCGAATTTCAACCTATATCCCTTCATCTACTTCAGAAAGTGTCTTCGTATTAGCGTGTTTTTATCATCGTAAGGAATCTTGTTTGTACAGCGCTGGAATGTATCTCTGCTTCCTTGCATTTCATGCATCTTTCGACTGTGAGACACTGGCTATCAACCTCCGTTACTGTGGAGATTGGAATGCTTTCACTTTTCAAATAGCAATGTTCAATTCTATTTAAAATATAAATGTATTTATTAATAATTGTGTTTATAAATTGAACTTTGTATACATCATTCGGTTCAAATAAAACTAATACATTTGCTATTTGCTGAAAGGAATTTTAATTCTTAAAAATAATAATAATATTTTACAATAAATTTGCCATTGTTTCGGAAGTCATCTAGTAGCTACAGTTGCAATATGTGAATCATTTTTATGTAGAACATAGAATTACTGCCACTTTTATAAACATAATTTTGCCTTTTTTCATTATTTCAAACGAAAGTATTTTATCTAAAATCACTGTTCAAATTCTGCCACAGAAAGAAACATTGAGGCATGAATGATAGAACATCTCTTGAAAATTTAGGTTCTCTCTTCTTAAGTAGACTGCGTACAACAAAAACACGTTTCTTAATTTATTTCGTCAACTGTTCCGAAACGCAATTAATGAAGGAACAATAATAAAATAGTGGGTGGTAGAAGGTGTTCGGATGTCTTCAGCATTGATGGATGGTTACCGGTAGAATTGTTTGATGGCGGTTTGCAGCACGAATTATAAAAACTTTGCGGATGGATTAAATTCTCAGGTGAACGTTTAACAAATAAGAAGAGACTCTTAAGTCTCCTTTTTCTTGCTTCACTTGCAGTGTCTGTACAAGTATTGGTTGCGAGGGCGTGTCAATAGCTTATATCAACAAATATTTGAAGGCTTCCATAGGAATAGAACAAATATATATGTTCCATCACCAATTTCTATGATGCTTCACAGAAGGTAATTGTTATTTTCTTGTATATATGACGTCATACTAATCGATGGCATAGTGGTCTTTGGAAACAGAGAGATAACATATTGGCAAGAACAGATTCCAAGTTGAGTGCGTTTCTTGACCAAGCTCCGTTAGTCACACAACTAAAGCAGAGGATAAGATGGCTTGATGGGAACTCAACAGATACATTCAATCGACAAGAACTCTTTACTTTTACTCAAGGCATTAAACATGAAGACAATGTTGAGGCAGCTGAGGTAGTTGCAGTTTAGAAATATGTCTTGGTCTTGTTTCACACGATCATCAATAATCTTGACTATTTACTTCACGCATATTAAAATCATATACTAGCTTATTTACTTCATGGAGTAATCAATTAGTGCTCAAAGAAAATTACACCATAACTTGAGGGTTGGAATAAGTGTGTATTGTCTAGATTAAAACTATTTTCTCACTGTCACAACGTGCATTCGACTAACTTTTCCTTCTTCATAATTTATAGATCCTCTCAAATGTTGGCTTTCTCTTCCATTTCAGTAGATCCAGAGAGAACTTCAAAGAAATTAGCTTCGTATCGGCCATTGGCTATTCTTCACAGAATATTCTCGGTACGTCACTAAAATCTTCTTACAGTTAGTAGACTCTTTCCTCACGATGTGACTCCTAAGATTAAAAATTTCTTTGGTCTCCCGTTGTTATGTCTTTACCTTTATTATTAAAGGAGACTATACAAGTTCCTTGTCCGATGGTTTTTTGTTTGAGGAAAGCAGTAACATTGGAACTAAAGCCATCTTCTACAAGATTCCTTTCTTTCTTCACAGGACAATTCAACGTGGGACAGAGAGTTCTTAAACCATTCTCGTGTTGGTCACTTGTGGCTCTTGATGATTCAAGACGAATTCTGCAACAGTTTTTTCACGCAGATAAAAGCTACAACACTCGTAGCAACAAACGCCAGGGAATTTCTTGTTATCGTTTCACTACTTGCATCTGTTTTATTAGATGATATTAGATGATCCTTGTTTGCAGCCCTTTCCATTCCATCTAGACGCTGCCTATCCATGATAATTGCATATTTATCACGTTCCAGAGTTGACCAGAAAAGACTGTAACATCCAGCAAACACCACGCCTGCTCCTGCTAGTGTAGCTGAAAACGTGACATTTGTAAAGAACAAAGAGGACACCAGGGATAACTGACTACACGCTTTTGAACCATAATGTAAGAACATTGACAGAATTTGTTCCTTTTGTATGTACTGCTGAGTTTCGTCATGTTCCAAACATATCATCTTGAATCCGTTCCTAGATCCTGTTTCAATCTTTTCCAAGTAAAAGTTGACTGCATTTTTTCTATTTGTTTGGAACGGGTCATTTAGAATATACTTGACGATGTCATATCCGGAGTCGCTGTCTCTCGCTATACATAATATAGGTGACGTGGAATTACGTAAATTACTTCCAACATCTTCATTTTCAAGAGGTTCGTCTCTTGATTCTGTAATAAGTACAAATTTACTCAGACGGGACCTTCTTCGCATACTGTCCTTTCGACTACGATATTGACATTTAGTCAAGTGTAACTCTCTCTCTCTTCAGAAGTCTTCTGGCTTCGTTCTACAAAAACTTCTTCACCTGATTCCGATGTAAAAGACTCTTCCTCTCGGATTGTCCAAAGGTTGTGATCATTTAGAGCTGATGACGTCTTCTTATTTTCCTTGTTGATAAGATTGTCGTGCTTCCTGTTCTGTCGATTAACCTTCTTTGACTCTTCTTTGCCTTTTCGGGAATCTTCACTCACCACTGTCTTCAGCTTGAAGAGGTTCTTCAATCCTTTCAGCAAGCTTTTCTTCTTTTCCCGGGTTTTGGTGCTGCAACCTTACTTTTCTTTTCTTCAGGTTTTGGTACTGAACCTTCATCATTCATCTGTATCCGCCATCCTAGATGCACTTGCTTCCTGCTATATATATATATATATATATATATATATCATCATCATCATATTCAGCCGTTTTCTATCCACTGCTGGATGAAGGCCTCCCCCTTTTCTTTCCACATATCTCGGTCTGCTGATATCCTCATCCATGTAGCTCCTGAAAAACGCTTGATTTCATCTACCCATCTTACATTTGGACGTCGTCTCGGTCGTTTCTTTTCTCTAGGAATCCACTGTAGTACATTTGTCGTCCATCTGTTCGTCTAGTTATGTGACCGGCCCATCTCCACTTCATCTTCTTCGCACTCTTGATTACATCCTCTACCTTTGTTTGTGCGCGAATCCATTCATTTCTCTTCCTGTCCCTCCTGGTTATTCCTAGCATGCATCTCTCCATTGCTCTTTGTGTGACTCTCAATCTTTGAGTCGTTTGCGCATTCAATGTCCAAGTTTCGCACTCGTACATCATTACAGGTAAGACACATTGATTATAAACTTTACGCTTCAGACACATTGGAAGCTTGCTTTTGAAAATAAAGTGTAGTCTTCCAAAAGAACTCCACGCCATTTTACATCTTCTATTTATTTCATCAGTCAACTTTGCATTTGATGTTTTAAGCTGGCCTAGGTAAACATACTCATCAACTATGCCTATTGTCTCTCCGTTAATCTTCACTTCCTTCTTTGCAGCATGTTGGTTGTACATTACTTTTGTTTTACTTAAGTTCATTTTAAGGCCGATTTTCGAACTCTCGTTAATCAGTTCTTCCATTCTGGTTTGTAGTTCTTCTGCACTTGAAGCAAACAGGACTATATCATCAGCGAACCGTAGGTGATGAAGATATTCGCCATTAATTTTAATTCCAACTTCATCCCAGTTTAAATTCTGGAACACTCTCTCCAGGACCGCACAAAACAGTTTCGGAGAAATTGAATCTCCT
>JAGDQP010002225.1:58673-107967 GCA_022664845.1 Lepisma saccharinum
ACATTATTCTCCTACAAAGAATGAAAGAAAATACAGTTAAGGATGACATGTATAACGTAAGCTCATTTTGTATTTAATGACTTTTATTTTAATTCTCAATATCTTTAGTAGCACACCTATATAGACTAATATAAACATCTCATATGAGCAGTTAGAACGGATTCTATTCTGGAATAATTGTTCTGTTTTAGGTTTCTTTATATGTATCCAACGGTAGAGTATAGCTTTCCAACAAGCTTGGTTATGTCTCAGTACCTTTTACCTCCCGCACGTAATCTGACAATTAAAGTGAGCTCTTCCAATGTTGTTTCACTTACTTGATTCCCCATAGGTCCATTATACTGCTTCTTTATGCCTGACGCGATGTGGATTGCTTCAATATACTACGGTACGCAGACTGCTCTTGTGCACAAAAGGATATCTAGAATAATTGTTTCGAGAACACTATAAGGTTGTTCAAATACTTTTCTTACAATGAATTTACATAGTCGTCACTTTTATAGTTACAGGTGTATTGAGTGGTAGCATTCTATCGAAGGCATCCAAGGTATTTCGAAATGGATCACGTTTCACGTGTGATACAGTTTGTTTTTCCTTTCTGTTGAATTTGTCCAAGTACTTTTCGTATCTGTATGTGCAAGTCGATGCGAGATGAAACAATACCGACAAAATTACCTCACGAGGTTCCTGAAAAAAATTGAAAGAAAAAGTATAGACCATTGAGAGTGCACGAGACCTCACGAGGAATCTTGTGAGGTGGTCTCTTCGGTGTCATTTTGCAACACCCTGATTGTCAAATTAGTCTGTAGATTTTGAGTGCTTGTAAGGCTACATATACGGTACTGCTGTATCTGGATATGAATGTATATTTAAGAGTAGCCATCAGTCAGGTGGATGGTATAGGTGGTTGCTGATCAAGGTTTCTTTTGCGAGGTAGATTATTTTTGTTGCCGTGAGCTTTTCAGTTTCACTATTCCTTAGAAATTGAATAAACAATCAACTAGTCTTATCTGTTTTCTAAAAATAAGCTGTAACTTCCTGATAACATAATGGTTGTGCATTCTTCCACATAATTTTGAAGGGAACAAAGGAGGAAAGAGCCTTTCACACCTTCACAGGACAAAAAGTTTGGTCAGAAAATTTAAAATGGCGTTTTCGATTACTTGCAAGCATCAATCATTTTATTTTGACCATTACACATTTTAAGTTCTATTGATATTGTAAGTCTTATGAACGGACATTTTCTCCATTACACTCAGATTTAAAACAAAATGGCAGATGAAAAGTTTATCTTTGCTGAAAAGTTGCACAATGTAGTGATAACAGCAAACTGATAGTTATTAGTTGGCATCGAAATATAATAAATTTTCGTTTCGTAAACATGTAGTCAATGAACAAGTTTTACAATAAAGTTTCCGTTGGTATTTTTGCGAACATAAAGCAATAATTGTTTTCTAAAGAAAGCACATATTCAATATTTTAGAATTTTTAAGCTCGAGAGCAGTGGCGGCGATAAGGCACGACCCGAAGGGAGCCCCAACCAACTAATAAAATATAATTATCCGATAAAAAATAATGAGCTCAGATTTCACGAAAGTCACAGATTTGTAATTGTACGAAATCGTGAGAGAAAGAAGACACAATTTTGGAAGATTGGTAAAATAACTAAATAACATTCAAGAGTATTGTTTCTCGGGGCCCTGTCCGTTAAACGGGGACTCAAAACCAATGTGGGACCAAGTAATTCATCGTCTTTACCAACAAATAGAAATTTAATTGGGCAAAAGACCGTATTTAATGAAAAACTTACGAACGATAATGTACAACAGAGGGAATAAAAGTGTATAGCAAACAGTATTCTGCATTACAATTACTTTTGGGGTCCCAAACCGCCTAGAAATAATTACATAACCTCTTAATAATTGATGCAATGATGCAAAATAAAACAAGCTTCAAATTCAATTAAAATAACTGATCAAAATACGGTACTAATCAAAATGTTAGGAGAGAAAACGAATTGTGAAACTAATCTAATCATACACGTTCGAAGTTATTGTATTCCAAGATGATGACTAATCAAAGCCAGATCATTTCCTATTCCGATGGTAATACCTCATCTCATTTGATCAGTGTCCTTCGCTTACTAACAATTTCTTACGTTAAAAAAAAGGAACAGTAAACTATGGACCTACATGTAAATATGTAAATGCCAACATTGTAAATAAAATAACGTAGAGTAAGTGTGTGCGTGTTGAAATTTGAACTGTGCTAAAAAGAAGTGAAAGGCGAAATAAAGCGTTATACAATTCTTTCTGGTGCCTGTTCCCGAGAAATTGCAGCTGACACATTATTTAAATTTAGGTAAGTTTCTAAGTTATGTGTTTTTAATTTTGTAATTTATTGTTACTTAGACGTGACTGCAATATGTTATTTTTTTGGTTTATCAATTCTTTTCGTCGAACAATAAACGGGGTCCTCTTTCCCACCTTCCGTGAGTCAGTCAAATGGGTCGTGCCCTTAACAGTAAAGTATTTGTATATAGGTCAAAGGCATAAAGGTTAAAAATACAGCTTGTAGATCATATTTATATATGTTCTTTAGTCAAGGAGAAATATTATATTAGATAGAGCTCCAATTTAAGAAGGCAGCAGGGTACAGAAGCTCAGAGACAGGAATTGTTTTCAAAAGAGACCAAATTCATGTATCATTCTATTAATCAGCCTCTGTTTCTGTTCGTAAATATATATTTCTTCTGTCAATGTTGAATAAGATGTCAATAACTTGAATATTGCCTAGAAATACTTTCTAAGCAGGCAATTTTAAAGTGTCCAAAATAATGTGAGTGACCTATCAATCGTTATCGGACGCAAGTCATTGAAGACTTCGGTATGATAAATCATTGGAGTGAAAGAATCAAATAAGAAAAAGCTAACCTCGAACTGGACCTTTTCTATAATATTTTTTCTAGCTTAGTTTTTGTAAATAAATATTATTATTCATATTCTACTTCTGATCTTTAAATCGATCGGCACAATGTGCATTTTAACAGTGAGGTATTTCTAACTCCCTCGTAGTTGATCTTTTTTGTGTTTATATTTTATTTCCTCTAGCTAAATGATTTCACCATGATAGCCCTTTGGTCAATTGACCTGGCGCCCGATTCGTATTTTTAAAGAAGTAGTGCAGGTCGCTTGCATTTATCTATTAGCATAATAGATGCTTAACGCCAGCCAGACTTCTTCCAAAAGAATTTGTTAACACATTATATCTAAGTTTCTCTTGGTCCCACATTTACCGGGCAGTGGATGAGGACCCAGAAAACCACATGTTACAACTAATATGCGTATTCAATTGCGAGGCTAGGTATTTTGTAGAATGGCCCGAAGGGAATTATCACCCAACTGTTAATCTAGAGATAAAGTTTACTTAGTTTTGTCATTTCCATTATAAATGTGTTGATAATTGGTTGTTTCTACTTGTGACACTAATAATGTAAGTTGTTCATTTGTCACTGGAGCTGACATATCTAGAAGAAATTTCCTGTTTTAGTTTGATAAGTAATATTTTGTATGTTCCAGGCATAGCTGAAACCGGGGACAAACTTGGCCTGATTGACTCGGTGAACTAGTCTTAACCCAAAGCACTAGACTGAGTTTGTGACCCGATGATCGAATTTTGACCTGGTGGCTCAATTTAGATCCAGGCCTCTGCCTTGACCCGATTTGACCTGGGTTGCTTTCTGTGGCTTGAATCAATCACAATTATCGTTTGTGATAGACACGATTTCTTCCAGAATAACCTTCTGGTGGTGGAGTTATTTGCACCTATCTCCGGGGGTATCTTCGTTCTCTCCATATGTCAGTACTACACGCTAAAAAAAAGTATGGCTACAGCAGGGGTGCAGAATATGTCCGATCCAGCGAGCCAGGCTCGGGGAAAATTTAAGCTGCCGGGGGAAATTTGAGCCAGCAAACAAAAATATTTAAGGCGCCAATTAATTTCCCGGAAGCTAAAAAATCTTAGATAACACAACAACGGCTATGCATAAGCGATTTACAGAATTTCTTCATCATTGACTAAGTCAAATAATAGAATACAGCAGATTATCAGGTGTTACAATGACAGCTGATAGCACAGCGTAGACCAGTATACGATACATCTCATGTGGCTGTACGATAAACTGCGTATAAAAAAATAATAGAACCTGACTTTTCTAACCTAACCTAACTCGCTGTACCTTAACTTATAAACAGTAAAAGAATGGAAAAGCTAAAATAATCCCAGATCAATGTGACACCATTAGTATTCCTCCGCGTGCCACTATATCCGTCTCCGAATCAACTGGAGTGCATATTTTATAAATTAATTATTGTCGTGTGGTTGTACTATTTTTTGTATATCTCTATTTCGGGTTGTGAGTGTGAGGTGTCAGTGATAAATAGTTTTTGAAACGAGTGGTGTGGAGCGTGTAATGTTGATCGATAGGGTGGTGGACGTTTGGAGTAGATAAAATAAACCTTAACCCTAATTCCCGCTCTAAATTATCTTCTACTGCAAAAGTTCCCTGTTCTTCAGAGCGTTTTCTGCTTTATTGTACATCAATACGAGACGGCACTACTGGCATCTTTACAATATTCACGAACTCCATCCTTTTAACGGCATCATTTCTTATGTACATTTTCTTTTAGTTCACTCCTCTTCGGAACTTAAACCGTGTTCGATTTTCCGAGGGGGATGCAGGGGATTTTCCCTGGTGCGTGAGGATTACATTCCCGGCTTTTGATTCCGAATATCACCCCAACCAGGGATAAAATCTTTGTATTTCTACCCAAACAGGTAGTATGTTGAAACTTACCAGCAACCACTAGTTTTAGGATCCCCTCCCCTTCGTAATTTATAACAAATCGATCACTGCATGGCACTACCGTACCATCAAACAATTTAATGGAATTTTCACTGAAATACATTACATTGACAGTAATGATTGTAACACGAGGTAGATCATTCGAAAGTGTGTTTGGCTTGTAATTAGGAAGTCCCGGGATCAAGCGCCGGTGCCATCTGTTCTGATCTCAATGACAAGTAATAGTCTGTATCTAACTATCACAAACGCTAGGGCTTCTTTCCTTGGAAGTTTGCATTACGTGCTTTGTTTGCGATTAGAGTGAGTAGCCAAACCATTTTTGTGGAATTGGTTAATTTGTAGCTTATTTATCCTACTTTTTTAGTTAAATTTATTTGTATTACGCATTGTTCAGTATCATTCTTAGCCAAACCTTAAATAAATTACGGAATAAAAACATTTACGTGATAATTATTTATTTGCCTTATGGCCAGCTGGTAAATGTTAATGTAAAGATATATGACGGAAATTTTGGAGGAAATTTTTAGGACATAACAGTAGGATCGGGGGAAATTTCAGGGGTCAAGACATTTTCTGCACCCCTGGGTTACAGTAACCATATAACGCGATTTTTCATAGTTAATTTTGGGACAGCAATACTATGGGTTGCAAATACCATACAAGTATTGTTAATCGTTTATTGTCATTATGACAATACATATGGTTAGGTGTATTATCACAATGTTAACAATATTGTATGATCAAATTCTTGTTTCTATGAAATTAACAAGATATTTTGAAGGATTATAGTTAATTGTACAATACTGTATAGTTGAATTAACTATGAAGGAATCATGTCTGACCATACTATATACACATAATTAATGATTTATTTTTTAAGTTTCCCCTTTGCTTAGTATTAAACTGACAGACAATTAAATACAATCAAAAAGAAAGGGTACTTAACATGTGTAGTCACTAATTATTTTCTTACTTGACAGAAAACAAAGATGCAATCAGGGTGGGCCAAGTCCCTTACCACCCCTTGTAAAATGCGTGGCAGTGTAAATTGATGGAAAACAACCATGTGGGAAAACATTTGGCCTAGGGGGAAGTCATATGGTAGGGGTAACCTTGACGGGGCCATCTTGAAAGGCTACATCTTAGGATTCAGGTCAGGATTTTTAAATGGGAACATGGTAATGCGAAACACGTTTTTGGTCTAGAATTTCATAAGGAAAACAATGGTGAAGTCTGTTTGTTCATATCTTCATTGATGTAAAAGTTACAAGCATTCGAATTCGATTCTCTCCTTTACTTATGGTGCACTACACGTGCTGCTTAAATCGTATTGTATCCCAAGCATACATCTTCTGAAACGTCTAATCGGCACCACTTGGGGCCTGCAATCGAAAACTATTTAATACTTATAAAGTGTTCCTACGGCCCGTACTCACCTATGGCTTCACCACCTGGATTTCAGCAGCTTGTTCTACCACAAGATGAAAATACTAGAAAGACACGCACTGAGAACAGCATTCCGTCTCAAATTACCCATCCCAAGAGCAGAACTATATTACTCCACTCAATCCCACGTATCCTATATCATCTTGAACAGCTCCGACTGAAGTATTTTTTTTTACATACGTCAACGCATCGAATCTCACCGTCCATTACTTTTCGAAACACTACACGATTTAGTATCAGTACAACCAAGAACAACTTTAATCCATTTTCCCTTTTTCTCTTTTTTCCCTCTATCATCACACTATTCCCCCGGATCATCCTGATCATGACTTCCTTCTCAATTTCCATCTCCCAGACACCCCACCATTTATAGCATCATCATCATATCTTGCACAGTAATATTAATCTACTATCAGGGTCCATACTGTCCCTCATGAGTTCAGAGTAACCCCTGAACAGAAGATAATGCAGTATTCGTCTAACTAACAAAACCCACATGATGTGACGTCAAAGAGCACTTCATCATTTACCTAAGTCAACCATAAAAGTATGATTATAAGGCAAACTCATAACGTTCAGATTATGGATTTGAGAAAAGAAAGAAAATAAAAATGAAACCACTTTGCCTATCCACAAATTCTTGAAATCCTTTCTACTCATATCCCTTTCCCAATAAAGAGTGTACCCCTCTGCACGGGTCCTAGCTGCGGCTAGGATTTTTTAAAAGAAACTCACGCAACAGAGGAAGTCATTCTGATTTATTAAATCTCTACTTCGCTAATATGTCTGTCCTTTATTTACGACGAATTATAAAGTTTCCTCTAAAATGCACACTCCAGGTTGGGATACTTCTATACCAAGTGTCGTCCCGTCCAGAGCAGCAGTTAAGTCCTGAGTGACCAAGGGCACCTTGGCAGAACGTTTCTGTTTCAACGAGATACAACTTTAGAAGACTATACTAAGAATATTATGCAGCAGGAAAACTTGCAGGACCCATTGCATACTAATGGCGTCATGAATGTCACGTATATTGCTACAAACAATCGTATACATAATGTCGAGGAGCTTTATCGGGCTAAGATAACTTAGTTAAAGTCAGGATAATAATCCTATTATTATTATTATACGCGAGGCACATGAGGTTTAATACTCACTGTTGTGCTTGTTACCAACACGGAAGAAGTAAATAGTTCAACAGCTTTTCGCTTTTTCACTCGCATTTCACACTTTCATGAATCGAAACTTTGTTATATTTTGCGTTTCAACACTTCGACATACGTTGGAAATAACATATTTCTTCTGTAAATTTTACATTTTTTTACCTAACCTAAAAAACACTTAACTCCAAAATTTGTACAGGAATTCTTTCAAAAGTAATCAAGAATTATAAACCCAACCTCATACTTCGTGTAAATATTGCATGCACTTCTTGAATATAAACGGCAGAGATTCGCAGACAAGATATTCGCAGGAAGTGTTATTTAAGGTGTACACAGTCAAAAAAATATGTACAACAAATTACAAAAGACAAACAAAACCTGAAACAACATTAATTTGGTAAAGATAATTTATTTTACATTCTATGTACACACAGATCTTTAATCTACAAATAAAAAAATGTATACAATCTTAGTTACTGCTGTTTAATATTTCAAACGTTTAAAACAATTTATAATTTAAATACTGTAATCAAGAATAGATGATACAACAATGAGTACTGCTGGTTGAATTGATATGTGTTGACAATCGAGGAAGATGTGCCATTCCTTCGTGTCAATGTAACGATGAAAACAAATTGGTTATCGGAAGATATAACTTTAGGAAACTTTAATTGTTAAGACAATACAAACATATGAAATTTTCTTGTACAATAAGCACAGTTAAAAAATTGATTTTTGAAACCTTCTAGCACACTTTCCTTCTTCCATAAAGTTCCTTTTAAATGAGAACAAAACACTTGCGTTGATACAGACAGTGTTACTACGAAGAAAACGTACACGGGCTGTATTCTGAACTATTGAATTTTATTTGTATTGCCTTTTGTCAGTGATTACCTAAGCATAACAGACGTAAATGTTCTTTTACATTTGCACTCTTTATTAACATATCAAAGTTAATACGTATTTCATTTACCTTTGAACTGTTAACCGATCGAAACGCGAATGAGAACTTTTCTTTTTGATGGAACTAGAGTTCGATGCAGTTCGATTTATTTGTTTAATTTTCTGCTGGAGGAGGGACTTGAGTGGATGCAGGGGAATTTGCAGCTGCAGCAGAATCTTCAGCAGCCATTGTAGATGTGGCCTGACGTCTCCTGAAAAACAAACGAATATACTTTTATTTAACATGATGTTAACATGCCATTGCAGATGACGTTTATTTTATTTATTTAGACTTTTATTTAACATGACAAAGTTAAGGCTGATAGCCTTGTCTTCCACCTAACCATGATATATACACATACTTGCACATAGAGATATAAAAAAACAATAAAACACTTATCACAAAGAGAAAATATGTAAAATATTAATTTTATGCCATTCTAGCCCATCCCTCCACCCATTCCCAGACATTAACACAATAAGTACCCCCCACACCCTACATAGAACCCCACCACACACGCATACATGTAATTTTAATGTACTGTGCTCACGAAAGTAAAACTAAAACCAAGAGTACAAGCAGATCGACAACATATCATATTTATTTCTGGAAGAGAAACCTTCCAATGAAATTAACATTGTTTTGTACTGCTATGGGCAAGTGTTAAGAACATTGCTATAAAGTTTATTTCTAAATATATTTAGTGAGCTGGCTGTGCGAATTGCCGAAGGAAGATTGTTCCACTATTGGATGGCGTACACTGCAAATGATTTCGAATAGCTTTCAGATTTGTGTTTTGGTATCCTTAAGGTGACATTATTATGTGAACGAGTGTTTATGTTATGACTGAGGTGCACAGGTTTTAGCATGAAAGCTAGATATGGAGGAGACTTTAAAGTTACTGCCTTGGGTAACTGGAGAAGAATATGAAACGTTCTTCTCTCCTTTAGTTTTAGCCATGCCAGTGCGGTGAACCTGCTTGATACATGATCATACTTTTCATCATTTAAAATAAAACGAACACATCTATTTTGCATGTTTTGCAATCTATTTGCTAGATCAACAGACAGATCGTTATGCACTATATCACAGTAATCGAAGGGCGGAAATAAGAGAGACTGTATACCAAGGTGATTCTAATACGTGAAGGACGAAAGATTTTCAAAAGATTGAGTGGGTACATTTGTCTATGGACTCGCTTGCGTATTTGTTTTACATGTTCCGACCATGATAATGTTTCATCGAAAATGATACCTAGACTTTTGACTTTATTTTATCTTTTAATTTCCTGGTTCCTTATTTGAACTTTCGAAACATACGAATCTAGACTGTTGATTTTCGCTATCATATTTGATGACCCTATTATTATGCATTGAGATTTGCTAGGATTTAGCGCCAAACCATTGTGCTCTGACCAGACATGTATATTTTCTAGATCAGAATTTGTTCTATTAACTGCACTGGCAAGATGATTAGGTTCAGATGTTACACATGCCTGTACATCATCTGCATACAAGTGATAACTACATTCAGTGAATTTTGATTCAATATACAACATTATATTCAATATATACTGTATACAACAAATTCCAGTATTTTGGAAAGTCGTGATAGGATGCTAATGGGTCGGTACATGTTGTAACATCTGATTTACTGATAGCACTTAAATAATGATAATACAGTAATGAATGTAGTACACCGTTGAATTACAGTACTTACATAATCCTAGTAAAGTAATGAACGTGGTGAACCGTTTAATGATAAAACTTCCAATAATCCTAATAAAGTAATTACTGTTTTTCATGGTTAAATGCTGTTAAAGGTATTACTTTAGCATACGTCGGTCGTGATTGTTTAGAACGAAATAAGTCACAGGTTCAGGAATCGTAATCATAGTAATGTTACGTCATAGTGACATATTTCTTTCCATGTTACCATTGATGTTTTGCTAAAAAAAACTCTGACAGTATGTCGAGTGAGTGATAGCGAACGAAAACGGTTTAGGAGAATCCAGGTTTTGTAATTTTTTTTCATTATACGCAATACACATCACTTTTAACAGGCACCACCACCTGTGACTGTTCCATTTATGGTTTGTCCACCACAAACCCACATGGCACAAGTCAGGGTCGAACCGGGTACCCCATACACCAGAGGTGAGCGCTCTTCTACTAAGCCACAGCAGTTTATGCGTGTGAAACGTGTTTAACATTTCATGTGTAATACAACATGAACAATAAAGAATGAAGTTCTGTAGAATATGGCAGTTAAATAAAGTATTCATCTTGTTTCAAGTTTTGTTCTACGAGAAACATTGCAGAACATCTATTTCGTCATAGTGGCGTATTTGCCATTACAATTAAAAGAAAATGTATGTGATTGAAGGACGGCAACTGTCTCCTTTTTCGCTCTGATATAGAGGCTCTATGCAGATATAAAAACAAGTTAGACCAGCGTGTCCAAGCGAGATTCAAACCGGCGAGTTTGGGGATGTTTATAGATTTAAAACATATGCACTTATATAATTCTGAAGAGCCGAAATCACAAGTTACTGAAATGGCCCAGACAAAATAAAGTTTACCAAAGAACTAACGAAAGAAGAGACACACGGATTTGAGGAAATACCGAGATGATTCTTGAAATTTTCACTTAATAATATGAAGCGGTGAGATGTAAAGGGAACTAACTACACTTTTCTATCCAAGTATGTTTATTACTAATATCATTCTCTCAAAGATAGCACCATTGACTGGTGGTGTAAAAAACTGTCATGGCCAAAAATGGTACGAATAGTCATCTTCTACCATATAGACGGTGTTGAATGGAACTAAGTACAGCAATTACTTGTTTTTAATATTAGTAGACAGAGAGTGTCAAGTGCGTGAAGTTCTTTTCAATCCTATGCTATTCAAATGTACAGTACAAATTATAACATACTTGTATTAGTTTGATTCCTAATGCGGCAAAAGTAAAATGTCTTTCCTCTTGAGAAAGGCGAGGGTTTGTTACACTCTTATTCCCCAGCCTGATTTCACTTTGTTACAAGCTGCGTAGTCTTGAAGGTTCAGGGCAACGTTGTTGCAAATTAGGGGCGAATGGGACCTTTGACGACGGCAGACAGCAGTGGAGGCACAATGAAGTGAGGAACGGATTCCGCGGTAGCGACTACACGGGGTTTGGGACCCCCGTCGACAGCGAAGCGATGTACTGTACCTATTAGCCCGAGTACTCGTGTCAGGTTGAATGGGGCAGGTTACAGAAGGCTGAGGAAACCGTGGACAGAGTGGAGCTTCGTGTGTACTCGTGCACTTGCAGCACAGCCATATGGGACATCGGCGTGAAACTTGTGGATCTATGCGGAGCTGCAGCGGTTGCCGCCCGTGGTTGAAGAGAAGCCTAGCGCAGCGATCTACCTTATGACTGAAGCAGCCACGCCAAGTTGAGTGGGTGAATCAGCGGAAGCGGATCAGTGGTCACCGTGGAAGCAACAGCACGGGGTGGCATGCATACTACCAGGACTTTGTATATGGGAAGCCCCGGCGACAGTGAAGCGACGCGCCCAATACCTGTGGAAGCTGAGGTAACATTTTTCACACTGTTTCTGTTCTTCGTCCTCCCCCCCCCCCCCCCCTTGCTTTTCTCTTGCTCTTCTAGATAGTAGTTACTGTTATCCAACTAACAAGGTCATACCTACCATTTGTACAACCAATCAACCTGGTCAATTCATACCTGTAGTAATTTAGATGTAGCGGGTTTTTTCGGCTTCACAGCTTTTTTTTCTCTCTTTAAAAGCCACCTATTTGTTCTTTCCTATTGTCTTGTTTCGCCTTCTTTCTCTATTCCCGATGTAGTGGTAAATGTCTTCGGATAGAAACCTCTAGAATACCTCAGATCCTTTCATTTTAGTATTCCTATACTAACTGCATGCGGAGACCTCGGTAGAAGTTGGAGAGAGGTCACTCAGCGGGGCGGGACTTTCGGGGGCCCTGCTTATCCACCCTTTTCTGTTTCTGTTTCTTACAAATTTTATCACCCACACAACAGCTACTCAGCTTCAGTGATTACTCCATTCTTTTTCATGTAATCAACAACAATGCATGATGTTCACAAGTCTCTTGATATGAACTGTAGTTAAGTAGTTGATAAGCTAGTACAGATGCAAGCATTTTTTTTACTCGGCGTGGCAAAAGATGTGTTCTATTGAGTTACGTTATCAGCAGCCAATGACAGCGGTGTTGGTTTCTGTTATTTGTGTTGCTTCTTGGTGATTGGAAGCTGGCTGGCACGTGACGGCAACTTTAGTGCTAACATTTTACTTTCGTTTAAATAATATGTGGTTGATTTTGTGAAACTAGACATGAGCTATGCCTCCTTTTTAACTTTGTACTCACCCCCTCAATCCGTGCGCATATGTTGTCATTTCTATGTCAGCTGGAATAGTCATCGGTTGAACTGCAGCGCTTGTTTCCTGTTCTGCAGTATCCTGATCATCAGCATCTCGTTTCCTGTTTTAACAAACAACAAAGTCAGGTGAGTAGTTCAGTATGTGTTAGTAAGTGTGCCGTATTTCAAGATATGATACAATTGAAAAGAAGTATTTATAGTTCTCGCCTCTTTCAAGTAAAGATCTAAGTATTCTATAGCTTTGTGTACAAATACTGATATCTATTGATCCAAGACCACCTAGATTTAAGGCCTAACGACTCAGAAATGACGTCAACAGAAGACCATACTGAGTTCAATAGCATAAGGTTTAGTTGTTTATACATGCATTGTCTGTGAAAATGTGAGGCTAAATACGTCACATAGAGATCAAAATGCACAGAGATAAAACATACATTTTTGGTAGCCTCGATTGAACTCTTAGCTAAAATTAAGCTAAATTAGACATGTGAGCCACGAACAATCTAACTTTATTTATTTTCTGGTGCCATACTGACTTGAAATTTACGTTTAGATGCCTTGATTTATAAGCTTGTGTTTAATTTGGTAAGGCTACAAATTTCGTATACGGTATTCTCAAACTCCTTGTCTACACTGTTTAATGTAAGCAAACAAACAGATAATTGGTACTTACTCCACTTTTTCAGTAGAAGGCTTTTCTTCACCCTTTGTAGCCTCTGAGGATTCAGCGGTGGTGGAACTTTCGGTGTTTGTTGTAGGTTCCTCAGTCGTATCATTTTCAGATTCGATTCCCAGCTTTTCTTTGATCCAGCCAATTACATCACGCCTGCAGATTAAATAGTTCAGAACGATTAATTACAACGACAAACTATGCATGTTTAATCTAGATTTACCGCAGCAACTGAAAACACATACCTGGTGTGTCAGTTAATAATTCTTTTTTTTTTTTTTTTTTTTTTACAAAAAACATGTTTAATGTGGGAGGAAGGTACAAAGTGGTTTATTCAAAGTATAGGCCATCGCTAGTCACACGTTTTCTTCATCTCTCTGGCAATTTGTGGATGCCCTCCCAGAAAAACTACCTATTTGATGTGGTCCAGTAATGAAACTTCTTTTCGACATCTCCGTAATTGTTGAACTGTTGCATGGAAAGTGCGTGAGACGTCGATGAAAACAATTGGTAGTCGGATGAGGCCAAGTCTGATGTGTACGGCGGGTGGGGCAAGAGTTCCCAGCCAAGTGCAAGAATGGTGTTTATGACCGCTTTCTCTGTTTGTGATGGGGCTTTGTCGTGCTGCAAAATAACTTTGCCGTGTCTTGTAGCCCATTCTGGTCGCTCTTCGATCAATGCATCGTTCAAAGTGATCATTTGTTGACGGTAGCGAACGGTATTAACTGCTTCGCCTAGTTTCATTAGCTCATGATATACGACACCCTTCTGATCCCACCAAATGCACAGGATTGTCTTCTTTCCAAAGCGATTCGGTCTTGCGGTCCATGTTGATGGTTGTCCTGGGTCAACCCATGATTTTTTGCGTTTTCGATTATCGAAATACATCCATTTTTCGTCTCCAGTACCGATTCGATACAAAAAAAGTCTTTCTTTCTTGCCAAGAAAGCAAAACTTTGCACACCGTTTTCCTCTTTTCTATCTGTCTGTCGTTCAGCTGATGTGGTACCCATTTTCCTGCCTTCTGAATTTTCCGATGACATGCAGACCATCACAAATGATTTGGCGACCAAACTCTCTGCCATTTGTAATTGAGTTTGCGTATAGTCTTCGTCCAACAATGCTTTCAATTCGGTATCTTCACATTTTTTTGGTTGACCTGGGTGTTCTTTGTCTTTCAAGTCGAAATGACCACTTTTGAATCCTCTAAACCAAGGCACACAAGAGTCTTGCATTGGAACATTGTCGCCGTAAGTTTCCGCAAGTATACGACGGCTTTCACTCGCGTTTTTCTTTTGATTGAACAAGAAAAGCAGTACGTACCGCAAATGCTCTTTATTTGGTTCGAAACTCGACATGTTTTACCACACGAGAAAAATATGACGCGAACTCGAAATCGTTTAAGCGTCAATTATGTTTTGAAAGGTATTTTCATAGCAACAAAATGACGTAAGAGGTGAGACTGTGAACCAACCCTTGTTTCCAGCGCCATCCCTTTAAAAAAAATCAAAATTATTAACCAGCACAACTGGTAAATAGTGACAAATAAGAGGAATTTAGTGGTACATTATCCAGTGAAATTGAGCGATCATTGTAGGTTCTACTCCGATATTCGAATCGTAACCACTCAGGGTGGCTGGTGTAAGGAATATTTAAATATAGCCTCCCTACTTTTGTTGGATAATTCAGTCTGATATCTACTGCAAGAGAGCCGAAAAGTTGGTTTATTATATATATATATATATATATATATATATATATATATATATATATATGTATATATATATAATTATTATTATTAGACGTACTTACCCATTCCCATAGTCTTGTGGCTACGACAGCAAACTTCGGACCAGTTTTGTGGAAGTAATTTTGAATTTCGTTCAAGATCTTTAGGCAACTTTGACTCAGGCCGAATAGATAAGATGGAAGAATGGGTGGACTTAAGAAAGTAAGATAAAACCGGAGAACCTCGAGAAAACCCACGCATACAGTGTTTGTCCACTGCAAAGCCCATATGACACGAGCCCGGGCACAAGAGGTGAGCCACCGCGGGCCCCATCAGTTTTTGGAGGCGCACAAGTTAGAATCCTGATACTGGTCATACTAATTACGCTTTTGCAAGATTTCCCTTCAGTTTTACCAGACAAATGCAGGTATGGTATCTAGAACAAGGACATTCTCCATCCCGATCTGAAAGAGTTCTGCTGGAGAGACCATTACTCAGACGTGCAACGGGGTTGAAATTTATGAGAAAAAAAGAATTATTGCGTACACTAATCTACAGCATTGCTAGCTGTGTGAATGACTTTGGTTTGAAGATAACTTTTCATTCACATTAATGCATGTAATTAACCAAGGTTCCGGAACAAAATACTTAAATGCACATGACAAAAATAAAAGCTATTATTTTTTTAAGAAGAAAGATTGCCATGCACTTAATTACAAAGTAATGACGCTTATTGACCAGAACGCGTAAGATAATGAGGAATCCAATTAGTAGAAATCTGATATATTTTCATTTATTTATTTACAAAACTATATAATATAACTTGCTGTTTCCAAGAAATATCAAAGTGATTATTATAAATAATAATTCCGGAAGTTGCATTTTTTTACCTTCACGCTTCTGTTTTATTTTTATTTTATGACTTCTTTGCTAAATTATGATAAAGATTTCAATCTTTAATAACTAGCTTACTCTCTTCTGTTACCCACGACTAGTTGACTTGGTCTTGTGCGTTTACAAAGAAACTACTATCATGAAAACGAAATGAAAAGTAGAAATTAAGATTATTATGAGCACGATTTACTAAAAAAAAATCCATTTTTTTTAAACGGGAAAGTGATCTCTTAAATAAAACTGTACAAAATGTTCAAAACGACCACATTTCACACGCTAAATCAGAAGATTGCAAATTTTACTCTTTCTTTTAAAAAATATTGAATTTTATTCGAAAATAGGAGTTCTAAACGATACTTTGAATAGAAAATGATTTTTTTGTGTGTGTGAAGGGATTTCGATGTTTTACGAACGTCTTTAAAATTGAATTAGCGGTTTCTACTCCTTTTAGACTGATTCACATTTATATATAATACTAGACATAATTAATTCGAAAAAATAAATGTTTTTTATTATAATATTTAATTGGATATAGCAAAAAATACACCATAGCTATCGAAAAAACAGAAAGTAGGTATCATAGCATTCTATTGATTTTGTGAATAGCAGAAAGAATCGTGAAAATATTCGTCATGTTACAAAAGTTATATTGAGACTTGTTTAGCATTATAAGCATATGAGAAGCAGTTTCGCAAGACGGATATTGAAAGTGTTAGCATTGAGCTCAGCGACCTCCAAAACTATGAATTCGACACTTATATCGGTCGTCTTCGATTATTTTTAAAATGTCACCCCTTTCCACCCCCAACCCCTGGGGTGGGGGATGAACTTAAGCTTGTAAAGTATTGAAACTATAACTATTCCTCTCAGCGCCCCCCCCCCCCTCAAAAAAAAGGGGTAAAATGCAATGCTTAACGTTTGTTACTTCGGTGCTGAGTTGCGAGTTCCGTGAGCCATAGAGTTAGTTAGTTTTAGTATATTCTGATAAAAGCTTGCTTTAAAACAAACTATCCATGTCTTAATTCTTTTAAACAACGTGAGTATTATTTCCTGGTAGGATGTGCTAATATATACGCAGTCCAGTATGAGCATAACTCAAGAATTTAAATGTATTTTTTTTTTAAATTACTCATCATACAGTAACAATAATTATCACACAGTAACAAGAATTATCAACAACGAATAATAAATGAAAGATGGATCCGCTTTGGACTAAACCGAAAATGAACGAAGAAGATTAGCAATGTTTTCTCCTGTGTCTGACTTTCTATAATGTCAAGCACTCCAGTAACATTAAGTATAACTCAATGGCTTATAATATCCGTGATTTAACCGATCTTTCTCCGGTAAATGAAAGATCCATGAAAAGTTTGGTGCAAAATCATCTAATGGTTTGGATTTATTTATTGACACGGAAACAACCAGCCATTGTAGGAACTATGAACTTCCTCCTGTAAATGAATGCAATGAAGTTTAAAATCCAGAAACATCCATTTCTGAGGCGGGATTCGAACACGCAAGCTGATGAATTCATTATTCAAATATCATTATATGATACTAAAGTAATATTAATTTCTCTTTACTTCCATTCATATTAAGATAATGCATATGAAACGAAAAACAACAAAGCCTTAATCGAACCAATTACCATGTGCATCATTGGAATAATAGCTAATGTAGGTGACATAAATCTATTTTCTTCTTGTTTTTTATAAACTCATGTTGTTGCCAAAAATTAATACTCACTTCTCCCTTTCAATGTCTTCTTCTCCTTCGACTTTTGGTTCTGCTGAGCAGTTACCCCCGTAGTTGTAATGCTTTTGGATAATTACTTGGTGGATTATGTATACTGGGTGATCGTCGGCACTGAAAAGATACAATTATCAAATTTAACCTGGTTTGTCTTTTGTTGTTTAACTGATTTAAATATATATCCAAAGCATTGTGCAACTATAAATACATATTTATTCATGAATTAGAATGACTACCGGATATTGATCGCTCTGAAAAATATCTATGTACTCTGCTCCAATGAATTCGAATCTCAACGTATAATTACCCTGCGAGTTGACGACATGTAATTGCATTGTTAGGGTTATCCAGATCCAGGAATTGATCCCCATCTTCATGCCTTTTAGTTACTTTAGAGATCAGTAGTCTGCTTATATGGATAATTCTTAAAGTAGCACTAATTGAATCCAACAAAAGAGTCACTAGAGGCGCTATTTACACTGTCGAGCTTGGGATCTGCTAGCTTGACGAACCTGCCCTTGAGCAAGCTTGACAGATTTTTTTGCTGTCACGCTGTCGAGCTTGTAGATAAGCTTCCTCGATGAGCAAGCTCGACAGTATAATAGCGCCTTACAGTCAAGTTTATTCGTCGAGAAAGTTCGGTGCTCGCCAGTTTAAGAGCACCCTTAAGGCGTTATTACACTGTAGAACTTGCTGAACAACTTGCTGAACGTGCCTGCCCTTGAACAAACTCGACGTATTTTCTGCCATTACACTGTCGAGCTTGATGATCAACTTCCTCGACTAGCAAGCTCGACAGTGTAATAGCAAAATATACGTCGAGCCTGCTACGGAAAAAATACGGCAGAATCACCGGTCCACCTTCATATATTCACTAACATTTTAATGACAGTGATCAGTCCAGTATCGTTTTCGGATAGAGGACAATGGTTTGTTCCTTGTTAAAAGCATTATTCTTTACCTTTCGTCTTCTGTTTCAACTGTTGAATTGTCTGCATCATTACCAAATAACTCCCGCCTGTAAGAATAAACAGATACGTTATTACAATACTATACAAATTTACAAATTACAACAGGGATAAAACAGTTGATTTCCATTTAATTTACTGACTAATACTCCTCATTAATTAATGTACACACAGTACATTAATTAATGTCTTCTCCTTTATTAATACGCAGCGCTCGAAATTAACTTTTGATAGCTCTGGCCCACGGAGCCAGCGAAATATTTTCTTCACTGGTCCTACGAAAATCTTACTGCCGCTTTTCAGATCAATAGATAATTATAATCAGCGTAATTTTTAGCCTACTTCATTAAATTTATTTAGGCTACAACCCTACATAGGATACCAAACACTAAAGAATAATTATAACCCTGTAAACATTCTATGTCTAAGCAAACAAGATCATACTTAACAAATAGAAATGCGTGATGTCTGAATTATTACCACACTTCCTTTGTTTTTATTACACTAAATATCTTCTTCGGAAGAAGTTGCTGGAAGTCTGGGGTCGTTGGGAGAAGTATTGGGGCTTCTAGCTCTTTCTCGTTTGTCTAAGAACAAGTATAAACCCTAAAAACTGTACCTCTAAATTGGGAATACAAAATTCCAATTTTGTAGTCCCAATGTTTGAGAGCCAGTGGCGAACCCAGGATTAGGTTTAGAGGGGAGGTTCTTTGCCTCCCAGTTCATGTGATAGAACTGATTAATAAAAACAAAAACGAAAGTAAAATCTGAATCTCTGAGTCTGTCACTGCTTCCGAAAAATAGGTAGTATAATGTACTTCCATTTTTGAGAATCAGTGACGGGCCCAGAGATTCATATTTTACTTTCGTTTTTATTTCTATTAATCGGTTCCCTCCCAAGAACTGGGAAACAAAGAATCACCCCTCTAAACCCAACCCTGGATTCGCCACTGCCTTTCAAAATTTGGGAGTACAAAATTGGAATTTTGTACTCCCAATTCAGAGGTACAGTTCTTAGGGCGTACTGCTGGAGTAACGTCATAATTACATAATTTGGATTCAGTGATAAGATGGCGTATCCGCAATGTATACGAGCTATGTTTCCTGTCCCCGGCACTTACGCCTGAGGTGTTGATCAGCTAATATGTTAGTTTCTAAAATTGTGGGATTTCACGATATTTGTTTTTGGAAACAGAAATAAAGCACTTCAATAAAACGTTAAATACAATCTACAGGTACAGTACATTTAATAACATATTGGAACTTTAGAAAGCACTGGCCCAAGGGACCATTAACATTTTTTAGTTACTGACCCTTGGACATTTTTACTGGCTGTCGGCCAGTGCGACCAGCGCTAATTTCGAGCGCTATTAATATGTACGAAAAACTGAGACTTATTTAAATATTTCATAGACTATCTCTCAATTCTCTACTCAATATGCGTCACTGAATTCAGAGACATGGCAAAATTGTTTTCAGTTTGAGTGGTTATATCGGCAGAGCCACACAACAATAAAAAGCAATGTTTTTTTCCAAGTTTTGCATACAGCTTCGATGCTAGCGACACTTCTATGTTTGGCGTTTCGTAGAGTATATAGAGACTGGAATAATCAATAATAGCGGGCGAGTGCGCCTGCACAACTCTCTCGCAAGTGATACGGCACATTAACTATGTAAATAAACCTTCCAAACCGATGTTTATAACCAGCTAGATGACTAAGGGCTGGTTTTCATGAAAGCTTGCGTTACTTGCGATTTGGATGAGTAGCCAAATGAAACACGTGTGTTATTGCGTGTTTTATTGTAAGGTAAGTGTATCACGTATTTCAATTGGCTATTCACCAAAATCGCAAGCAAAGCACGCAATGCAAGCTTCCATGAAAATCAGCCCTAAGACTTCGGTTTATGGAGTAGCAGATGCGGGTTCGTAATTCGGACTATTTTTTTTTCTTTTAAAAAACACATGCTCAAATCAAATCAAATTTATAAAGGGTTAAGTTAGAAAGTCAGGTTCTGTTCTTTTCTTTAGACGTGATGCAACATAGTTTTCTGTTTTACTTCGCCACAACGCTGATAGATGGCTCTACAACGGAGTTCAAATATTCCATACTGTAAATGGACGTTATGTTTGTTCCTCGACTACAGTATAATGGTTCATACATTCATGCTGCAACACTACAGAGTCTCTGCAGGTAATGGCATATGGGAATAAATCAAAGTTATGGTTCTTGGTAATAGTAGATTTTACTATGATTTTTGCAATGAATGCTGTGTAGAAAAGACTTCTATTATAAAAGCCAATCAGTTTTGATGGCCAATAGTATTTATGGATTTTGCCTTGTGAGCTTACTTCAGTTAAACTTAATAGCCAATAGACCAATACGTCATCATTGTACACAGTACCATTTTCTTTGGGAGGTCCTGGGTATAATACCAGTAGCGGACCCTCCTGACTGCGTTTTTCCAAACTTTTTGTGAGTCATGCCAGGTTAGTAAAGGACTAGTAAAAGATAAGTCTTTCAGAAGATGAACCAGGGAGTAGTGGTTATAGTAACGGAATCAAACAAACCTCAAGCTTCTAGGTTCGAACCCCACTGCAGGCAGTTATTTTTTTCCGCCACATGCTTGATGTTGGATCATCCATGTTTTAACAAGACAAATTTGTAGCAAGTTGAAGGTTAAACTTTGGCGTGAAAGGTTGGTAGCAACGTTGTCACATGTCAAGTAGGAACTTTGTTGCAAGATTGTAGCAAGTTTGCAGACTTGCAATGCCAAACTCGCTGCAGAGATTCAATGCAAAACATTATGCAAACTGGCTGTAAGTTTACGTGGTATCTGGGATATGTGGTATTGGTAAATGTCGTCTGTCCAATTTCGTAAGTGATTAATAGACTTTTTTTCTTTTCAAATTTATCCACAAGTATTGTGTTTTAGAATATATTAATAAAACAAACATTTTTTTTTTTAAAAAATGTATTAAAAATGTCCACTTTTTGAACAGTTATAATTTAAGACCTGAATTGCAAAATATCCCAAGCCCACTTTTTTCGTATTTTCGTTGTTGTTTTTTTCTGTCCGTCGGCATCTATGTTCCAAGTGCTATCCACTTGTGTAATATTACATAGTAACTCCAACTCAAAATCTTTTTTCAAAACAAAATAATTTTAGCTGAACAGAATCACATCTCAAGTCCTTGGACTGTTTTTTTATTCCTGCTGAAAAAGTACTCCATTGGACTTCGGATATTTTTCAATTCAGGTCTTCATTTATGCTATTTTGATATATATATATATATATCTTTTTTCGGTTCACTATTTAGACTGTTTCGTAGCTTATTAAACAAACAAACAAAAAAATTATGAGAGCGGAAGTGCTAATTAATTTACTGAATCAACTTTGTGGAGTACGAAAATCGTAATAGCATTTCTCACATTTCTTACTGCGTATTGAAGAAATTTGATTCATAAAATGAGAGCGTCACAATTTATGAGCATGTATTGTGAAGGAAATGTACTGTACAAAGTACATTGAAGTAAACAAACGTACATGACGGGTGTCGGAAGAAATTCAGGATGTTCATTTCTAGCAATTTTTTGTATAATAGCTCATTCTATTGGGGACAATTAGAACTACCAAACTGTGAAAGAACAAAGGAAAAAACTCATAAATGACCACAGGAGACAATATTACGTATTTGGTGAGACATTTAAACATCAAGGGATTAAGAAATTAATACTTTATTTTCACAATAAACCTGTTTTGTGACATTCCTTGTTTTCTCCCGACACCTTTCACATTTCAAATGTACAGGAAATACACCTTTCTTAGCGGTGTTTTTTTTAAAAGTATTTTATTATTTACTGAAATTGTTTCGTTGATTAAAAATACACAATCTCATTGATTTGAACTAACTGATCAGAACTGGAAATGACTTCTACGTTTCAATATCCTTAACCAAAACTTGTACTTACACTTCATTAGTCTCTATGTGTGTTTGTGGGGCTGGTGAACAATTTGCCAAGAGAATGATTTGAGCGACGAAAATGACCTGCAAATAGAAATAATAAAGATTGAAGTTCTGATAGGTGCTGTATTTATTTAATCAACAATGTCGCAAATTCAGTTTGAGAGTCATTTTATATTGAAAAATCTAACAGCATACACACTACAGAATAACGTGTTCGTCATTGCCGACCTGGGACGCCATTACAGAAGCAAGTCATAAAACTTATCCAAAACTGTGGAACAAACACTCCAATAATAAAGGTTTTTCTAAAAATGTTTACTCTTTTCATGTATCCAGTTCATAACGCTTTTTATATACAATAAATCTACTAAACTCTTAAGATTTAATTATGAAAATTTATAGCGAAATCGTGCTCGCCCGCTCACTTCCACAGCTCGGCTCATAATAGCGGATCCATTTGTAGGAAGCAGCACTGAATCTTCCTCAACGTGTCAGCACTGGCACTGACCCTCTTAAATGAGATGGAAACTCTTAAATGGGGTGTTCGCCATTGCCTACCCGTTCGCCATTTGCCGCCTTCTTCCTACGTATTTCCTGAATAAGGTAGAATAAAAAAATCAAGAGACTTATACATTGTTTTATTGCAGAGGTAACATGTGGTTTTAACCGCGCTGAGTCGCCACACAAGTTCTAAAGCTTGAGACGATGAGACAAGGTCCATGATTGTTTACTCATGCCACTTGTTTATTACTAGAAATGACGCAGATACTCTGTTTGAAAAACAGAGAATATTAAAAGCTAGTAGAAATGAACAAGCACAACAAACTGTTAGTTCCTGACTTTCTTAATTCACCGTATCACTCACAACTCTGACTACCCATGAGATATTGACTATATCTTCAAAGAAAATGTTTCCAACTCAATTTGCAAATTGCGAAATTAATTTAGTACGAAGAAGGGAACAAGTCCTTGATTACATTTGATTGAAGACTAGTTGATTTGTCCGCCCGTTGGTGCGGAGTGAGTAAAGATCTTCCTCCATACCCCCGGGTGGCTACGCTTCCACTTTTGGGTCGCTATCTTGAATCCAAGATGGCGCCATTTCAAAATGTTTTAATATTTCCTAAAACTACTCTTGATAATACACGTACATACCAAATTTAATTCCTCTAGCTCGAACGGTGTGGAAAATGATTTTTGGAAGGACATTTTGAATCCAAGATGGCGACTGATATGATAACTTCCCAAACGGGTCCAATATCTGATCATGTGCGAAAATTAATTGCAATCGGCAACCCGTTTTGGCGTAGTGCAAACACAAACACATCACTTTCATTTTTATATATATATACATGCACTTCCAGAAAGTGACAAATAGTCCATTACATCAATACAAGGTCAAAAATTGATTACCCATAGTTCATTCGATATATAGCTAACACTTACAGTTACGTTGAACATTATAATTGCAAGTAAAATATCGAAAAATATATTTTACTAAAATATAGTAAAATATACGAAAAAGTATTCCAGCTAGTATTGTTGATTGATTGAGAAAAGAGGTAAAGCTATTTCCTTATTGTTCCTTGCTTTTTACATCTTGTAAGTGAGTCTCATAATTATGGTTAGTTATTTCAAAATAAGTGGTTAATAAGTTCCATTAGAGTTAATACGCAAAATTCTCTTCCTTTCTAAATAAGTATATTTTCCTGTGTAACTTAACCGCAATTAGTACAAATTTTAAGACATTTTGAGATCTTATTACAGTACGTATTAATTCAAGAACAAAGATCATTAAAATTATATCAAATTAATCTGAAATAAAATTTGAACATCTTTTTAGCAGTGGTCGAATTGATAAATATTAAATAGAGGAATGATAAGGTTTGGACATTCGAACTTAGTTTTAATGCTTGTTCTATGGTCCTATATATGTTTTGTCCTACCATAAAACTAGGCAAGAGATATCATACCATGAACTTACAAGTTAGAACTTAGAGGTAGGACACCAATAAATATGTTAAATCTATTAATAACAACTCGGGAAGGGCGTAAACCATAGTGCTGTTATCGCCCCTACAATTCATTTTATCTTTTATCTTATTAATAACAACAATGTTATATGTCTAAGGACAGAACCTTTTTCTCTTCAATATAGAGAATTTTAAAGCATATTATTGTCAAACATTGCAAACTGCAATAATACGAGAAAATGGTTGAAATGCTGATCTGCTAAAGAATCATATATCAGTGCATATAAACTAATATTACGTTTTATCCAACTAAAGGGATGGATAATTTTCTTTCCTTGAACTAGCGAATGGTATCCAACTGTATTCTCTTTTAATTCGATAATTCTACAAATAGCTTAGGTGATGTCAAAGGCATTTTAAAATATTTTTAAAATTTGTTAAATTTCATAATTTCAAAGTTATTACTTTCGTAATCTTTTAGTAAGTATTTTATAATATATTAACAATCTAATTACAAGATAATTTAAGTAAAACAATTTTTAATAAGTTTTTTATATTATCAAACCTATTTTCATATTATCTTAATTTTTCCTACACACTAAAATCAAAAGAGTAAAATTTCGCTCCTTTCCGCTCGATTCCGAAAGAGGGACCATTCTTTCAGAGTGAATTTTCGTCGGAGAAAAGATGAGAAATTTCGACACAAAAAATATAGGATTTATGGTAGTCCATTTCAATGGAAATGTAGATATATTTTTCGGTGAATTTCCATTTATTCAAATAAAGTTTTCACCTTTTAAACACTAAAACAACGCAATAAAGTGTTGAAAATGTAAAACGATGCAAAAGGGAGCATTTATTCATAAGTAGTAAGAAAGAAAAGCAATCTACTTATGAATGAAAAAGAGTTTTAAAAATAAGATTTAACTCGGGGAGATTTGAACGGTCAGCTATCCACCGCCTTAACCTTTCAGCTAGCCGTTCAATAGCAAGAACATACCTTCGAAGTGTTCTTTCCTTTCCTCAGGTACTTGAGAACAACCTTCAAATATTGCTTGTACATAAATTACTCCTGACGTCTTCTGGTATGTTTCTCTCACAGAAACGTTTTTAAGTTTTATCTTGTGATTTTTAACCAAATGCAACATTTCATAGTCTAGTTTAGTCTTTCGATAACCTTCTTAGGTACAACTGACGGAGAACAAAGTTGACTCCCATGACGCCAAGATCATGACACATTGCAAATCACTCTAAAAAATGAGAAATAAACCACTCTAAAAGGATGGGGAGTCGAAAAATAAACCACTCTACAAAGATGAGAAATCGCTCTTTCAAGTTTGAAGAATAAATTCCATCCAAATGCATCGGTATTCCCTACAGAAAGAGCACATTTTCCATCCAAAGCGAAAGCGTTTCTTTCGAAACCACTTTTCTGGTTTGAAAATTCCGCTCTACAAAAGAGTGGTCCCTCTTTGCGATCTAAAATAGTGAAAATTTCGCTCTTTTGATTAAGTGTGTAATAAAAATATGTTTTGATATTATTTAGTTGACATTATAAAAAGAAGGATATACTCAAATAATTTTAAAATGTAATGTTTTACGCGGGTTTTAAAACCCGCAGAAATCACGATATTTTTTTAAATATGTTTTTATCTATCATGGTATGACAACTAATCTAACGTATATATATTTTTTTCGTTTGATACATGTTACGAAATGATAGAGTGAACTGTATCATCTTTCAATTTCAATGTTATTTGTAGCTGGTAATGAAATGTTTCGTCTAATTAGAGGGGAGTACGAAGAAGACCTGTACTTAGTAATAAAACATTTCGTGTATTAGAAGCGACCACCAAATATATAGTTGAGAACACCAACTTTATTTTACAATTACTTTTTCTGATATCAAACCATAACTTTTGTCCTCTTTCTGTTTCTGCGCGACGTTCAATATTGCCCGCAAAACACATTTAATATTTTATTAACTTAAATGCTTTTAGTTAATTATGGCTGTAAAAAAAAGAGATGTTTTAGATTACAGTTTACATTTATTTGAGAATAATTAAGCGAAGAAGAAGCGGCCAAGTTTTTTTTAAATGACAAAATTTTATTATTGTTGATTTAAAAAAAATATTTTATTAATATATAATTTTTTTATTTTTGATATTATTTTAGTCTTAGAGCTATTTTTATTTTTATATATCGTTGTTTTAAATATCAAATTTATTGTTATATGGTACTTTAATATTTTTGATATGTAGTTTTATTGCAATTATGTATTTTTAAAAGTATGTGCTTATCCCCGAGCGAATCCAAGGGTCAGAGATAATATAATTTTAGATGGGCTATTCTCTCCATCACTGTCCTGCTATCTGGCGCTAGTCCAGTTCAACTACAAATCATGACTCTCATTCCTAGTTCGGCTAGACCAACACCAGGTGGCACGAAGGGAGGGGGAGAGATTGCGAATTTACTAACTTAAATATTTTATCTATGACTCTAACTCTTGGATTAAGTTAAATCCCGAGTAAAATGCTTTGTACAACTGGTTTTATACTATTTTTTCTTGTTGCCTACATGAAATAAAAGGTATTGAAATGAAATTAGCCATTGTTAGATAACTGCATTCTTCTGATATTTGGCTTGCAGACAGTACACCTCTGTTTATTTTTCTTCAACGCCAGACATTTATATGTGCAAAAATTCAATATAAAGTTGAATTGACGAGAGGATACGATGCGTAATTTCCAACTATATATTAATTTTATATTATTTTTTGCCTTTCGGGCATAAGTATTTAAACATGTTATATTTCAAAATAGATATTTTCGATATCAATGAAATCTGTGTCCAAAAATTGCATTAAATGTGTGTGTGTGTTTTTTTTTAGATTATAAAAGTTTTATTATGGATTTCCGAAAAGAATACAAGTTATGAATAAGATCTTGTATCTGAGCATAGTATAGGCAACCAATCTCGCGCATCACTAACAGACACGTACTGAGCTAATTCGTTAGTTACATCGTCTACCCGAAAAGAGATCTCGGCGCAACATCACAACGTGTGACTTTTATTTCAGCCCAGCACATCGCAAACGACTTTCAATCTTAAGTACAAAATTCACTTATATTATTAAATTAAATAGCTGTCTAACTTCCTTATGACTCCATCATGAAATTTAAATGACTGTTTAAGCATGTGTTTATCTCGGCGTAAACAAAAATAAGTAAATAAATAAAAATTACGAAACAAGAAGTGAATCTTTCGTTACTTTATTGTCAATTCTCATAGCTACTACTCGTCATAATATTTCATAATTCACGCACATTTTTAAATATATGGAAAACGTATGATTTCCAGGGAAAGAAAAAAATGTTATAATGTGCATCATGACGTTCCTAAATTTTCATTCATCACTGGAGTTGGCCCATTACTAGTATGATTTTCATGATTTTTTAAAAAAATGTCCTTTGCTAAATGAATGATCAGATTCTTACCGTGAATCCTTCATATGATATAATATAAAAATACCCGTTATTTTACTGTCAAAAACAAAATTTTACATGGAATATAGGTACCCCAAATGTGTTAACATAGTATAAGCACATTATATGTAGACTCCAGAAGTTAAGGGATATATGTGACATTGACAAAATTAAAAATTTGTGTCACATATACTTTGAGTTACAATAAAAGATTACCTAGAACTTTCTTTTTTTATTCTTCAACGAAACATGTATCCGTAAGCTTCTGGGCGCCCCACATTACTTGAACTGAAGTTTAGACATTTTCAGAGTAATTTTTGTTGTGATTAATGTTCTCCAAGGGTACCACAAACACACCCACTAGAGGATTTCTCTGAAGGAGACACTGTATTTAAGAGGGCTTGAAAGACAAAATAAGTAATATTTCATCATCAAACATGCACACAATAAAATAAAAGACCAAATGTAAAAATTTCACTTACGAAAATCTTCATTGTGTCTGTTTTGAACACCGTTGGGGACTAACTACTGTTCGAACCTATTCGTGAACCAGTTTCCACACCAATCAAACGAAGATGTTTTTATATTGTGTTTTTGGTCGACACCTTTTTCTGATGCAATGAGTCTTCACATCACTGAGTCACTTCTTGTTTTGACGAAAACAACTCAAGAAGTTCTAGGAAAGATCTAGATGTGAAGAAGCAGCGGGGTGAAGGGAATGGGAAAAGGTATTAGCAGTACATTTGCTTTCGTTCATGGTCAGCTTTCATTCCTGTTATACTTGCGGAAGGTTCGGACATATTAATGCAGATTGCATTCATTTGCTAACTACCACCCTTCTTTCATTGATTCCTTTTAGAGTTTCTTCCATGTACTAACAATGCCAAAAGGCAAAATCCATTTACATAACAATTAGGAGAATTATTATCTATCTGACAGAAATTGAACACTTCCAAAGACAGCTACCTCGAAATCAGATGACGTCTTTGGTATTACGTGAATCATATTCCTTCGTAAAACTAATGTCGTTGAAACATTTTTTTTTTTTTTTTTTTACTTTCTTCGTTTGCTGATTCATTTTATGTAACAGAAACAAAATATACTCTACCTTTCCGTTTTACTTTCGTTCCCATTTGTTTGTGTACACAATTTGTTACAATTAGCTTCAGTGCTTTTCAATCGCATAGTACGTGAATCATGTTTTAACTTTACAAGTTCAGAGTACTTAACAAGGCCATTGTAATCGTTAAGCATTTTGTTTTAATCAAGCGAAACGACAGAAGGAAAAGGCATACGTCCAAACATTTTTTTTCTTTCGGAGAGGTTCAGAGGTTGGGTAGGTCCTAGGTGGTTCTAGGCTTAATAATTGCACCTAAAATTATACTAATATTTATATAAATCGCGGTATCCTGGAGGCGACCCTGGACACGTCTCTTGATAATGTTCATCAGTAGTGGATACTGTTAAAGGTGTAAATATTATATATGTAATTACTCCATGTTGTAGCATGTCAGTTAAAATTAAATTTTGTTTTATTTAAATTAAATAATATGAACTAACAGGCAACAAAGGAATAAAATCGTCATAAGGTTCAGATATGATGCCACTTTACGAGCACTATTTCAGGAAAAACTCAAGAAACTTATTGTGGAGAACATAAAAGTACCTTAGTCTAGGTACTATCCGGTCATTTGTCTGGTGAAAATGAGAAAACTCCTGGAAATTCTCAATAATCAAGATGGAATGCGTGACTTTTGCCAAGAGCGATCCGAAGTAAGTAGCGATTGCAACTACTATAATACAGGATAAGTGTAATTAAGACTATATAGTATCTCACCTCACCTCTGAATCCACCTCACCTCTGTCACACAAAAGCCTTACGTCCTACGACGTTTTCATTGCCATTTTCGTGTTCAGCAGGGTCGATTTAGTAAAAAAGACCGATTTTCGTCCATGTGGCAGAAAAAAAGTTTAAATTTGTTGACTAGTGGAATCGAACCCGGAATCTTTTGATTACAAGGAAAGTTTTAACGGGGATAGTACTGGTTCACCGGGGACAAAGCTGATCATATAATTGGATAAAGTGCGTTACATTTTGTTGGGTTCTGGGTCATACTTGGCGGGTTCTGTGAACAAGATGAAAGATGTCCTTTTATTCTTCGAAAACTGTTTTTATGTGCTCCTGTGAAAACCTTAACCTTAAAATTACCCCAGACTCGACAGAAGGATGTGCAATACTTGCCTAAAGAATCTTTATCTTCTACTACACGGTGTCCAAAAAGTAACTGCATTGAAACTAAAACCTTGCAGAGTTGGTTCCTATAAGAGGTGTTCGAAATGGGCATGCAGAACATGTCTCCACATACTTCTCCATGTTGGCGAGATCTTTCTTATAGCCACGAAATCAGCCTCGTGTCTCCACAATGGCGGTGTTACAGGCAATTGCAAAAATAATAATAAAAAAACCTACGTCTTATCTGAATCTTGTTCAACAGTGCCTTAAACTGGATTGGTGTTCATCTCTCTGACTAGAATATTCTGTAATTGTGATAGATAACATTGCTCTGCATAGATTTTGATGTTTGAAAATAACTAGACATTCCTTAACTAAATTTTTACGCTGATTTTAAAAAGTAACTAGTTTCATTCTATCACGTCAGGATTTTCAGAAGTCCTAAACTTTGCATCATAAAGAAAGTGCTCCTTTTTGTATTCTATCTGTGTACTTGTATAATTGGTCCGTAATTTATTCTTATAAACCCCTAGACAATCATATTTGCATCGAAATTTTTTAATATAAAACGAGAAACGTGATGGAAAGGTGGATGATTTTAAGAGTACAAGAAGTATATTTTTGGTTAGAATGTTGAACATTCATATTTAAAACATTCAGGACCTAAACATATTGAAAAGAGGTATTAGAACGGTTGAATGATTAACACCATGGCCTACTGATAATCGCTAAAAGGGGGTGGTACCTACTCATTGTAAAAGTTAGAGGAAATGGCTGTACAAAAATGTCATCAGTGTATGACGTCTGGAAATGAGATAAATTGAGGTTGCAAGATTTGAGGACACGATGAACCATTGTGAACTAAAGAAAAGTCTGCAGAAAGGCAACTGGTAACAGATTTTTAGGTAGAATTCGAAGAAAATATACCTATTGAGATCGGTACGATATGAAAGTGTATATTTATATATATATATATATATATATATATATATATATATATTAACACGCTAGCGGCCATAATTTTGAAGATATTTGAACCAAATTTTTATATGTTGTTTCTAGGCTTAATAGCTCGGTTAAGTTCGTTAATGAGCAAAATCGGTCGCCATCTTGGATCCAAAATGGCCGCCGAACCCATTGTTGTATAGAATACACAGCCTAAACCGCTGGGGCTATTGAAATCAAATTTGGCATAAAGGTACAACATCACTTTTTGATTATGAAAATGTTACCTAATGAGTTCAAAGACGCCATCTTGGATCCAAAATGGCGGACCTAAAAATCCATTTTCCACACCGTTTAAGCTAGAGATACGAAATTTGGCATAAAGGTGCATTATGACGAGTAGCTTAGGGAAATATCACAACATTTGGGAAAAGTCGCCATCTTGGATCCAAAATGACCGCCCAAAATCCCATTTTGCACACCGTTTGAGCTGGATAAATGAAATTTTACTTGAAGTTGTACTATCACAAGTAGGTCACGACAATATAAGAAAACTTTCAAAAAGTCGTCAACTTGGATCCAAAATGGCCGCCCCAAAAACCCAATTTCCAAATCATTGAAGGTAGAGAAACGAAATTTTCAATGAAGTTGTATGACCATGAGTAGGTTACAATAAATGGGGCAAATCTTCCCTTTGGGGGCGCAGCCAACCGTGGGAGGGTGAAGATGTACTCCGTGGTGGTGTAGTGCTGCAGGGAGATTTTGGTTAAGATAAAGGAGGCGCATCCTCTCAAAAGCACTGAAGTTGGGGGGCGAGCCCCGGCTCCCAGCGAAACTTCGAAATCTACCTCAGCCTGTAGGCCTACCGAAAGAGATTTTTTATAATTATGTTCATACATTTCCAGTAAAGCATTCTGATAATATGCCACTATTTTATGGCCCATTGTAGTTTCTTATATAGCTACATGTAAGTGGTTGTTGCTTAGTTTAGACAAAGTAAATCTTCCATTGCCTTTCCAATTCAATCCCTGGGTTCTCTTTCTGCTCAACTTTCGCTTCGCTTCATTAATTAATTAATTAAATTCAATTAATTTATTTAATTTGATTTTATGGGCTGACCAGGTAGCTGGGAAGTGATTATTTTTCCAGGAAAGGCATGGGGAAGGTTGCAGCCTACACGACAACGTTCTAAACACTATTAGAAGTACTCAGCACCCGTGGTACAGCCGGTAAAATTGGGTACTTTGAATTGGCAATGGGTACGTACGTGGATTCGAATCCCAGGCCGCCCATCCTGACTGAGGTTTTCCAGTATTTCCCTCAGTTTCACCAGCCCTGGCCGATACCTTCCTCATCCTCTACCTACCCCCATTCCGGCCTGAGCCAAAGACGCCAAAAGACCATAAATAAAACTCAATTAACTTACTGAAATCAGAAATGTATTAACAATTTTATATTAAAAGTTCAACAGTTTGAATTCTTTTTTTTTTTTTTTTGCAAGATTTCCCAAAATACGAAATGTGTGGACAGACTCTTCTTTCCGTGTGTATCTTACATATATAGGCGAATGTTGTCATGGCAACATGTCCGAGTCAACATGTTTGCGTAGTTATACTTGTTTGCGAGGCACACCTTTTGAATCTATTTCTGTTTTAACAAAACATATCATATTCTGATAAAGCGTCCATCCAGACATATACGGAAATGTGCCGATGTTATCTGGAAACAGGTACAGTACCTGTCATCTTATGTCATTGTAAGCTGTACGGAAATGAAACAGATTTTAACTTGTACGGATATGTGATGTACGGAACTGTGTCGCCCCGGCAAACTTTTCTATTTTCATATTAATGTGAAGTTACCTAAACTTCTTTTTCTTACACCAACTCATGGTATACATTAATATTACATTATGTAGTGAAAGTAATGTAAAGTACAGCACAGTAATGAAAACGAACTAACGTAAATTAAGTAAAAATAACCTAATCTAATCTAAATAAGTAACGCATGCCGATAAGACATCATTCTTACGTCGGAACACATTATAAACTTAATTTAATAAACCAATTCACAAAATAAAAACAAATAAAACAAGGGAAGGCTAAAGACCGTTACAGAGTGGAAACGGGTCACCGATTCAATCAGGTCAAGTTTTGGATCGGGTCACTGGGTCTATGCTTGGGACCCGACCTGGCCCAATTTTGAACCCGGTAACCCTGAAAACAGGGCAGAGTTTTAATTCTCTCCTTGTACTATTATACACTGTTGCGTTTCAGCAGTGTATTTTCAAGGGGATATCGAGACAAGGTTTTTATCTCAGAGCACAAAACATTTGACGCCATAATTTTACTAACAATAGTAATAACATATGGAAATTTTCTCACATGCCCGGAATATCCCGAGGGGTGTACAAATGACCTCTGGCTGATGTAGTCATGTGATCAAAAGCCTTAGTCAATATTCGATCATCAGGTTACCGGATCAAGAAATTACCTTTTGGCCCAAGACCGAGTCATTATGGTTAGGTTTAGGAATGAGTCACCTATGCCCGGGTCAGGCCGTGTCACCGGGTTACCAAAAGTGACCCAATTTCATCTCTGCTTCATTAAGAGTCCCTGGCCTGTTAGACGGCTGTACTTATTACGTTCAAATACAAGGTCAGTATAGAGCCTCTTCCTAGCCCTGTTTTTTTACTTTCGTGACCCCAATGCACAAAAGTCTTTATGACAGTAGTTCCCCAAGTGCCTTCACGATGCTGGGTTAGAAAAAAAAAGAGTCCCTTTCCCACATAGCAGAGTACATCCCTGGGACGTTCCATTTAGATCCCATTACCGTCAGAATGGTCCTGCTCCCATAGCGATGTCCTAAGGACGTCCGTGGGACAACTCTGTGGGCAATACAAACAGTTCATCCCGTATGGAGGTCCTCTGGATGTCCCCCGGAAAGCCGTGCGGGATTACCTACCTGGAATTTCTATAAATATCGACCTTACTATTATTATTATTTAATTAATTATAACTATACGAAGGATATGCCTTCGTATAGTTATACGAAGGATTAATTATAACTATACGTCCCATGGATGTAAACGGGACTTAAACAGGACGTCTCGATATCCTGCCAGGAAATCCGTCAGATATCCCTGGGACGTCATTTTGCTATGTGGGTTCCGGGGACATCTGACTATTTCCGTATGTTACTACTGTTAGTTATTTTTCGTTGGTATATTTTTCGTTCTCTGGGTTAGCACCCCCGTTCCCGGTCACTCTAAGAGAAACACTGTTTCAGAACACAACAGTTTGTATAGTAATGAAAAAATTTACAACTCTGTTTTGCCCTGCGAGTCATCGCGTCCAAAGCATAGACCCGGTGTCCAGGTCCAAAACTCGACCCGAATGACTCGTTTGACCCGGTAACCTGTTTCAGCTCTACCGGCAATCGAACACGGGACCTCTCACACTAAAAGTAAGTGCACTATCAGCTAGTCCATGCAAGAAGCTCAACCAAGTTGCAACATATCATATTTCTCATCAGAGGTGTAACGCAAAATAAGTTTAAGGGGGAATATAAAAAAATACACCATTAAAGCTGTCAGGTCCTTTCTAATTTGTTATTTCCTCCATTTAAAGAAATAATTTAATGCTACCTTTACTACGTAAACGCACTTCACAACCTTTTCATCTAGCCAGCCTTAATTTTATACTATACATTTATTTGTACTTGTATTATTAATAATGGTCTTGCTATTGGTTTCAACATTCTTTCCCAACAGAATTTGAACTTCTCCTCACTTCATGGGGTTAAATCACATCCCAGATAGCATAACAACTTGCAACAAAGTTTTCAGTCACCTGTTTTGACTATGTCAACACTTGATATTGTGTTGAACTTGATAAACAAGTAAAACAAACTTGTTGGAAGAACATAAGTGGAGTGTTTGAACAGCCTTATTGCTGGTTGTTACAACTGACCTAATTCAAGCTTGTTGGAACAAGCTGTTATGTGAGGTAGCTTATCGTTTATTTGGATTCTATTTCGTTGCCCCACCGCTGCCGTCTAAGTGCGATGAAGTCCCATCACGTGCCAGAACTGTTTCGCCGTAAGCTATCTCCACCAGATTCCACCCTTTTACACTACAGGCTATCTGATAAACTAAGTATAAATTGCGCTTGGCGTGTAATTCTCTGGTCTGGTGACAACAGCATCGAATTGGTGTGCCAATGGTCCTCAGATCGATTCCCACCCCGAGCAAAGTTTTTTTTTCGAGGAAGTACCCTATGTTTTTTTTCTTTCTTCTTCTGACAAGGCTATTTCAAACCTTGATTCTTGTAAACCTTGATTCTTGTGCTTGATTCAATCTTGTTTAAACCTTTTTGGTTTGATTTGCTAAGCTTGCATCAAATTGTCCCACTTGTCAAAGGAAGTTTGATTCACTTTTGATTCAGCAGGTCAAAATTGCTATGTGGGTTCTGGGAAGTGACTAAGTCTTTCAATTGGCTACAATTGTCAATATTAGACCATCGAATGCCACTCGTAAACTTAACCCGACTAATTTCTGAACATTTATCTTCCTCATGACGAGTCTTAAGAAGAAGGCCAACAATGGAACGCGTGTTTCACAAGCAAACAAGACCTTGGCAAGTTAAAAAGAAAATGGTTCTAATAAAGACTTTTCTGTGTAAGCTATATCCATAGCGTCATCTAATTAACAAATGAGCGTGAAATTGCGTAATTCATTTGCACATGCTTATTCAGTACTTTTCAGCCTTAACACAGATTACTTAACTGCCAAAACAGCAAACGGAAGGAAAAGTGTTACCATCATCGTCTCACGTGTGTTCTGAATGAATGAATCATGGCAAACTCAAGAACTGCAGAAAGATATTTACAAGGATTTTATGTGTCCATAAAGTAACTATCTGTTTTGTAAAATATGTTGATCGTTTCTCTTAAAATAGGTAACGAGTATCATGATTCATATATTGAGTTGATGCATAAGTTCGTTTACCACATTTCTCTCTCTCTCTCTCTCTCTCTCTCGCTCTCGCTCTCGTTGTAAATATGAAGACAAAAAGTTGTCGGTATTGATTCATCGAAACATGTAATTCCACACTGAGGGAATGGGCGTGTTGGACTTTAAAATGCATTTTAAGAGAAATAACATTCCTTGAACACCCCCTCTTTCCCTGTGCTCTTCATTTCTTTTTGTCTTCAGATTTATTTCTACTTTCTAAATTGTTAGTATTTTTGTTGACGCTATTTTGAATTTGAATTTTTATTTATGGCATTTAGGCACCTAAGGCTCAGGTCGGGATAGGGAAGGGGAAAGGATTCGGGAAGATGTCGACCAGGGTCTATGTTGAAGGACCATCCCGACATTTTCCTAGTGTGACTAAGGGGAAAAAACCTGGAAAAACCTCAGTCAGGATGGTTGGTAACTGGGATCGAACCCACGACCTCCCGAATGCTACGGCGGCTCGGTGACTCTATTTTGAGTTTTGATAGCAGTAACGAAATGTAAGCAACTCCTGTGACACATTCGAAACTTGTGCTATTTCATAAATCAAACAGATGATTAATTTCGGCAATATGAATGGGTTTTGTACAGGGATTATGCAATGCTGCACTTAAAGCAATAAAAAAAAGACTATATTGAGGTACGGTACTGAAAATAATAACAAATGTGATGCTCAAAATAATAATTAACGATTAATGTTCGTAAACAAAGCACAATTAAAGTGCGAAGGTACAGGTTGCTCTAGACCCATTTGACACGACAGCATTTATGCTACGATAAAACTTATCGAAAGCAGTGGTGCCAGAATATGAAAGCAAGAATGCTACAATAGGACAAGATGGTATGGTATAAATCCATAACATTTTTGCTTTTTATGCTGAAACACTGATATCGCTAAAATTCACCGTAACACAAATGTTTTCGTGTCAAATGGGCTTAAAATGCCATCATCCTTTTTTTTATCAACTCAGTCCTAGCATTCCTGAAGATAAATATAGGTTATATTCTCCTATTTTACATATTTAAACAAAACAAGTCAGGTTCATACAACAAACTAACTACTAAACTTACGTTCACTATAGTATCAATTTGTAGATGATATGAATATGCGCTAAATTTAAAATGTTCTAACAAAATCAATATTTTATAATGGAATGGTTCCTCGGTAGCAGTCTTACGTAGACTGTAGCGTTAGTTAGTAAATCCACGTAGACTGAAGATCATTCAGTATTTCTTCAATGTTTGTCCAGCTAGCTTTCGTATGTAAACCATTCCATATCTGTCTAATATATCGTGTGTTAAATCCCTTGTCAGATATCAAGATTACTATAGTAAATAGCAAGGTCCCTTGTTAACCCGGGTCGTATGTGCAACTCCGAGCGGGACGACACTCGGTTAAATTAAAGGTGATTGGCCAGGGAATAAATAATTGCTCCTGAACCACCTTTCCCAGGTGTAGTAAGAAAAACTGGATAAATATCGAATCATTAGTTTTATTCCTAGTAAGCAGTATAAATTGCTTTTCGGTTTTCCCTACATTATTTTTCACAAGGGGTACACCCTCTATAGCAAAAGGGATTTTCATGGAAGGTAGGAACTCGAACAGGAAGTAGGACTATGGTTTGTTTATATCATTTTATTATTTATTTCTTATTTCATCAATTTGGGATCATTATGAGTTTTCCTCATAATCATTAATTTGGGCTATGGTGCTAGATGACGATGGTGGTGAGATGCTCTTGACGCCACAACGCATTGGCTTATGTTAGCAAATTGAATGCATTCAGGGGTCGCTCTGATCTGATGAGAGACGAGATAGACCCTGTTAGTATTAATATTACTTGCCTGATTAGTAGGTGCAATGAAAGGTGGAGTTTCGGGGATGCTTAAGGAATCAATGGGCTTGAAATTGGGGTGGTCTGGAGGAATGGTGTATCTGTAAAGTAAAAAAATGAGGGTTAGTGGAGTAGGTATTAGTATGTTTCGAACTGTGGTTACAGTACAGTCGTGTACAGTATCTAATAGTAATGGGTGATCACTGTCATAGCGTTTATGGATAAAGTTTGTGTGGATTTTTTCGAGGTGAAATGAGATGTGTGAGAAGGGTGTATGCTCGTATATGCCTGCTCTAGGACTGGGTAGTTTGATGCGATACGTTATCCTCAGGGCATGCCTTTCCAGAGTTTGAAGTTTCTGATAAAATTACCAAATAGTTGGAATCTAGGCAGTAAATCCAGAAGTGAGGTCGGGTCTGAGAAAGATTTTGGTTGGTTGGTACTGTGGTTGTAAACCCATGTGGTACAGGTAAGGCGTTTCAGGAGATTGATACAGTTATATGCTTTTGTAGTAATGATGTTGAGATGAGGGCGCCAGGGTGAGATGATGGTCAAATGTGATCCCTAAATGAATCACAGTTTTAGATGGGATGATTGGAGTATTGAGGACATGTAATGAGAGGGGGTTAGGAACGATGGTGTGGTGGTATGCATACGACGACTTGTGTTTTTGTGCGTTTATTTTAAGTCGCCATTTCTTGCACCAGTCTGTGAATCGTTGAATTGCAATTGTCATGTGGATGTTAATTTAATGAATGGTTTTACATAGGGTCAGGAAATCTATATAGTTAGCATATTGCAAGATGTGGATATTAGGAGGTTGCGATGGTAAGTCTGCAACGAAGAGGAGATAGAGAAGGGGGATAGTGCCAACCCTTGGGGGATGCCGGACTGTAAGAAGATTGGATGCGAGAGGGTGGAGTTGATACAGATGTAAGCTAGGCGACTGGTTAGAAGTTGTATATGAATCGAATGTAGGTGGAATGTGAAGAGTTTGTAAATGAGTGCTTCGTGCCAAACCTTGTCAAACGCTTTTTCTAAGTCAAATAGAACTAAACAGGAAGCTTGAGATTTGTTGTAATGGTTGGTTTATATGGTAGTGAGTCTAAGAAGTTGGTCGTTGATGCTGTATGAGGGTCGGAAACCGGCTTGGTATCATGGAAGGAGGTAGCGATCTGAGAGATGTATGTGCAGGCGTTTGACAAGGATTCGTTCGAGGATTTTACTGAAATTTGGTGTTAGTTGGAAAAGACGGTAGGAAGATACTGTATGGGGTGGCTTTTTGGCTTTACGGAACATGAGGGTTTTGTAGATTTTCCAGTCCGGGAGGGATGTATCCAGTTCGGAGAATAAAAGTGTGTATGAGATATAGAAGGTAGAGGAGGGTATATGGAGCTTCCTTTAGGTGACGACACGTGATAAGGTCCATTCCGGAGGCAGTGTTACGCTTGTGATTTGTGAATGGGTTATGTCGTCGCCTGTGATTGGTGTAGTGAGTGGATTGTTGTCTCTTAAGGTATGTGCAATGTGGAGTTGTGAGGAGAAGTTAGATTCAGTCGTGTTACTGGATGATGGCGTTGAGGTCTGTCAGGTTGTAGAGGGGTGAAGATGTCTTGCCAGTAGTCCGCGAATGCATCTGCTTTTTCTTGGTTGGTGTGTAGTGGTTAATTATGATCGAGCAGTGTCTGACTGTACTTTCCTGTGAGGGTATTGGATCTTTTCCAATATTTTTTGGGTGAAGGGTGGCGTAAACTTTGTTGCCAGTTTTAGTCCATTGTCGTCATTTATAAGCTTTGGTATAATTGTGAACAGTGCGCTGCAGTTGGCGATGAAGGCGGAGTGTAAAGACTCATGCAATATCATTCCAAAAAATCTCTAGGCCCTTCTCAAATGAAGACATTTTCTATTAGTTTCCCTGATCCGCTTATACCAAGTCTTGTCCATTCACCTCAAAGAACTTAAACACTTTCTTCTTAATGTATTGGGTCTCATCAAATGTCCTTAAGAGTGAAACGGGGATTCATATTGATGTATTAGGCGACAATGTCCAAGATAGTGAAAACAACAATGATTTCTAAGCGAAGTTTGTTTGTCATAAACTACTTATATTATTACAACAACTATTTCACTTTCATTATTTTGACTCATCAATAAAAGATCATAGCAATATTTCACGCGTTATAAGTGTTTGCTTAATGTTTCTGTCCCATTGTCCGTTGAAAAGGATAGTTTAAAAGAATCACACTTCAGTGAACGTAGAGAGGTTTCTTCGTATTTACATAATTACGTATAAAGTTTCTGCTTAAATGAAAGATACATGTACTAGGCATTGTTAATAATTTGCGATTATAAACACAAAATTTACATGTATTCCACACTATCTTGACTAATATAACTATATCGCGATAGCAACGCATAGCAGAAGCAGCGTCATCCAGACCTGATCGTGTGACGTTGTAGAGTTCTGCGTGCAGTGTAAAAAGCTTTTCGCTCGCCAGCTCTTTATTACAACTGTGACTTTATAAAATGAGGTTGTAGCCTTGGATTGATCTACAGAACCTTTAAGTAAAGGCAACCAATCACTGGTATATGAAGGCATTTATTATCTTCTCACTAAATAACGACACAATGCACAAAGTCTATGGACATCTTATAAATTTGGCATATTGATCTGTTTCATAAATCATAATCATATAAGCATCTACAATATATAGCATAATCCAGTTACATAAACCATATTTCATTCGAATAATTACATTTAAGACTTTCCGATATATTGCGGTATATTTACATTAAACTTACACACTCAAAATACACGTTCAGATAAGATCACTGTTAAAGTACATTCCAGTCATCATAGGAACATAACTAAATATTGAGAAGTGTATATTCAATTGTTCCAATATTCCATAGAATGAAATAAGTCATGAACCTAAGCTTCTACCATGACATAAATAACATACTTTGATAGTGTTACATAACGTGGTCTAGTCGGTAGAGTGAACCGGTCGTTGACTAATTTCGAGCATCCAATAACTTTCCAATTCAATATCTACTAACGCCAAGGGCGATCCCTTTATTATCATCATTATGCTAATTATCAAAATTAAGTTTCTTAAATTATAGAACGCAATTTAGTGAATAATAATAATTTTAGGATTTTTTTATTTAAATCGCATTCACCCGTATTCAGAAATGATTCCTTGCAATAATTAGCGCTGTACTAACAAGTCATTAACAATCTTTTAGTATTGTTAGTCACTGGTTAGTATAGCGCTAGTGTTTAAAACATTTTTAAGCTGATTAAAAACATGTTTAAAAGAAGAAACTGTTTTAAATAATGGTCTGTTCGTTGAAAAAAATTAACCCCGCACGAAAGTGATCAAATCTCATTTGAAGATTTTGGGGGTGGCCGAGATGTTAGAGCGCTCACTTTCTGGTGCACGATCAAGGGTTTAAATCTTTCCGGGGCTCATTGAACGCAGTGTTTCGGAGCCCACTTTGCCAAAAAGCTGCAGGTCCCGTCCTTAGAAGCTTACCTACCGGCTCGTTTAGGACGTCAATAACAAACCACTCATTTGAAGTGCTCAAAAGAACGTAAAATAAATGTATAATTTTCCAGTGTAATTACGATAGTTTTTATGTAACGGCAGGATTTTATTAAAAAGTAAAATTCCTTGTTATCTAATATTGTATAGACGTCCTAAATGTTCAACACTGAATAATTATCTGATAACTTTCAGTATAACATTGCGAAAGAAATCGAACTTTCAGTTTATTTTTTTGTTCACTTCATAAACTAGGATTAATTAACACTTAATTCAAAGTTCAGTAATTATGAACTTACTAAGCAAATCGTTTCAATGCATTTACAATTACCGATATGGATTTTATTCTTGTATATTAAATCCACCAGATGGCTGTGTCTTTAATTCTAGAATATTAATAATGTTTCAACCTTTAATATTTATTTAATTGTTGTCATTTTTTTGCACAGTAAACTCAAAAATATTTCTAAGGTTATTTATTAGCATATCCACACAATGTGAAGGATATTTATAATGTGCCATCTGATATTAACTTGTAATTTCAATGAATGATTATTGGAGGGCTGTAACCAAAATCATGTCTTGTCATAGTGTTGACTCAAGTTGTAATTACTATGACGTAAAGCAGACATATGCCAACAGTATAATTTATTTTCCTTATACAAATGAAGATAATCTCTCAGGAGTTGACTGTGCACTTTAACCCGTTTACTTGTCAATCGAGAATTCATATACGGCGGGCATCCACTAGGGATGACTCTTTGAGAAGATACAGGAGAAATCTTTCTCTAACATTCACATCACCCACGCAGATACAATTTGTTCCAAGTTACAAATATGACACCGCTCATACAGTAAAACCTCATACAGTAAAACCTCTGTTAATCGAAATAGCATTTAACCAAAATGGCAAAAAAAGAAAAAAAAATCGAAAAAGATCAAATTTGAAATGCTAACAGAAAAAGATAGAAGATTTTTTCAAAACACAGTAAACTTAGTTGTATAAGAAGTTGTCCAACCGTAGAAGCATTAACTAAAAGTCTGTTATATAGCCTACGTAATCTAAAAGTGCATTTTTTTTATCATTTCCTTAATTTTTTTTCACTTTAAACTTTGAAAAAAATACACATTTTTTTAAAACCGAAATTTTGGTTATCCGAAATGACCTCCGCCCCCTTTATTTCGGATAACAGAGGTTCTACTGTAATAATTTCAGTTTCAGGGCTTATCTCAATGAAGAAATGAAATTATTTGAGTCTTTAATTTCTGTGTTTACTTACGGGCTGATCTAAGATAATGGTTTATAAACCAAGAAAGTTCGCTGAAACATATCCGTTAAAAGAAAAAAATAATTGATGTACCCTTTGTGCGTTGACAACCTTACTTAGTGAATGTGGTGCTGAAGATATTCATGGAATTCGGTAAAGGATTTGCAAAAATGTTGCGTTCGATATTTGAGTCTGTCTAGTGATAAAATTACAAAGCCATTCACCTTGTATGAATCGGGATAAGTAAAACCATTGCTGAGTCGAGTCATACCAATATGGGTTCACTTGAGTACGCGTGAAAAGACCTTCTTGAACAGCTTCAGTTTCCAATAGTATAGTATTTTGTAACGCTATGACTACAAACACATCAAATTTCGACTCGAGAGAAGGCACGTCAATCGTGCTGGCAACATTGCAGATGCGTTGGCTCTGACGTCTAACCTGTCTTCGTTACCTATCACGTCCATGAAACATACACAATTGCAAAGGGCGTTGAACATGACGATAAAAGTACAAGGGAACATGTTTTTGTAATTATCATAATATCAACAATACTGACGGTTACTAACAGACGTCATATATTCATCATGTAAATGACCTATTCGACCTTAGCATTTCACCATAATTTATCACGAGTTTTTCACGTCATTGTCTGACCTTTATATGACGTGAAAGTAACGTTTCTGTGTTGCTTGGGTAATATTAGCATATTGAAATGTCCTCATTTTCATTATTTATCTACACCTTTACACATTACCAAGTTCCATTTTCTTCTTTCGACAATCTCCGACGCTCTTAATGCTAAAATTGGTAAGTTTTAAGTAAATAAGAACCTCAAATTTGGTTTATTATGAAGATTATATAATAAAATAAAATCAATATTAAAATGTGCTTTTTTTATTTATGAATTTATTTAAAACGTTCATTTTGCTCATAAATTATATACAGCATATTTACGCACATATACAAGTATTTTATACACAAAGATTCATAATTGCTTAGCAGCATTTATACACTGGTAAAGACAAAAATTCATTATCATCATTGCAAAATATTTGTAGTTTCCGTCCTCGTTGTCTGTGGCGCTGTCTTCTGACCACTCGATTCTAATGGATGTCTTCTCTCGATTCATCAAAGTTCAAGGGTTGTTGCTGATTTGACCGTAGTGGCTGATTCTTTACTGGTTTCTTCACTTTCACCTTTGACTTGTCTTCTGTGAATGATACAAGAAATAGAGTTTGTGAAGTGCACAAGTATTGATCTGAATACCAAATTTGTATTAATTTTACGGGATATTCCGTAGTTGTGTACCTTAAATATGTGCTTCATAAGATAGATAAAATTAATTGTATGGGCGGTAACGATACTAGGGTTTACGCCCGTCCCGAATGTGCATCATATTCTTACATTTAAAACTAACCAAAAAATGGCATATGAAGGGAGAAGGCATTCCAAACTGCCACCTTTTCCTTCGATAGTACACTTCCCTTCGTCCCTGCCATTTTGAAGGACGTGTCAAACCACTAGAAAGAATCAGGAAGGAACTGTCTGTATCTCCTTTAACGAAGGAACCAAGAAGTAGCCTTCGAGAATATTTAGTCATTCATTTTCAACCAGAAGGCACAGCGTATGAATACAATGGCAGACGAAAATTATAAGAGTAAAATGGCTTCTCACTTCCTACTCCTTGGGTTCCATCCTTCTCAAGTCGAAGACGGACATACAAAGTCCATATATACAACGTATTTATGAACTACACCGACAAACTTCTGGAGGTAATTCCTCAAATCAAAACAAAACGAAAGTTTCTCTGACAAATTTTCGAAATGTGCTTAGTTTCAGACCTACAGGCTGTCGAAAGCGTGGGGAAATGAGCTTTAGACCTTCATATTTACAACACCACGAACAGTAAAGATGATGAGGCATGGTACCGTCAAAGACTTTAAACCTTCACTATCCAAAAATGCATATTTTTAAATTCCGCAATGATGCCCAAGGGATTCCTCTAAGACATTAGGTGATTCCCAGAAATTATCTGACAATGGGTCGAAATGTCATGAATGGTTTTCCACCAGGAAACAATAATTAGGTTGTGCCAAGTCGAGATATTTTGTATTTGTATTTTAATTTGTATGACCTTTAGTCATCTAATGCTCAGGCCAGGATAAGGGAGGAGGAAGGATTCCGGAAGGTGTCGGCCAGGACCTATGTTGAAGGTGATATTCCAGCGTTTGCCTGTTGTGACTGAGGAGAAACCCTGCATAAAACCTCAGAAAGGGCGGTCGGCCGCTGGAATCGAACCCACGACCTCCCGAATGCTCTACCTCCCAATACTCTACCACTAAACTACGGTGGCTCGGTTAGATTCCATATGCCGAAGGATTGCCCCCCCCCCCCCAAAAAAAAAGTGCGTGGTTGCATAACAAGCTGGAGTAAGAATTGCAAATTTCATCGAAATTTTTATTTATTTGTTAGCAAAAGGATTAAATATTATTGTTCGATTGGATGCTGGGATGACGTATGCCATCTTAGCTCACACAAGAAGTCGTTTGATCCATGCTCATTTGGACCTACCTCTACTTCCGAAATCCATTGCACAATTTTGGAATATGCATTTTAAAATGATCAGGTTCAAAGGTTGTGACTTGATGATACCATGCCGCATCGGCTATACTGTTCGTAGTATTACAAATATGAAGCCCTAGAGTTCATTTTTCCACGCTTTCGACATCCTGTATCTCCCAATTTATGCAAATTTCTAAAAATTGTCAGAGGAACGTTTTGTCTTGTTTTGATGTGAGGAATTACCCCCCAGAAGTTTGCCGGTATAGTTGGCAAACACGCTGTATATATCTGTTCGACAGGTTGGCAAGCTCTCAGTAAGCCTATAGAGGTGAAGGGAAGAAGGTAACAGAGGAAACAGATACCTTATACTTTTATTAAATCAACAAAATACTGTCGAATGGCATTCCATACCACTACTTCGGAGTTACAAAACGAAAGGTACCTTTAATAAATACACCTTACCCGAAGGAATTTGAACTTATGAGCTAGGGATTGGTTTCGAAAAGGACCTACAGTATGACCGGAAATAAAGTATACCGAAATGCAGAACATGTATGGAATTTGAGTACACAATGCTACGGAGATAAGCAGTACAAGCCAACATCTGATCGCAAACAGAACAAGCAACACCAAATATTCAGTACAGATGCCCCAAGTGTGCTCCTTCCAACACGAACCGTTTTTTAAAGCGACGCTGCAAGCGGTTGTCAAGCATACCACAATTGTATCCCGTGAAAGTGAATGCAACAAACCACTGATATTCAATTTGAGCTGTTCAATATTACGAGACAATAGTTCACGTTAGATACACCCCTTCAATATGCCTGACAAATAAGCAGCAGGCGGAGTGAGATCAGGTGGGCGGGCAGGACACGGATATTCTCCTGTGTGAAGATTGTACGGTCTTGAAAGTGATGTTGCGGAAGCTGTAAGAATTCATTAGCGGTGTGCGCAGTGGCTCCATCTTGTTGAAACCATGGCGTGTTAAAATACAGTTTCCTAATGACTGACCACTTTTTACCCTGAGTGCTTTTCGCATTGACAAACCACTGATCTCTATTGACGGGGTTTTGCAACTAGCAACATCACTGTGCGCTTTGTTGAAGGTGGTTTCCGGTATCCTAACTCAAACAAGTTTGATCTTTGGTATTCTTTCTACCAGTTTGGCCACTTCCGTATGAGCAAAAATAATGTTTCACATCAAATGTTTTCTGACGTACACTCAAGGTCATTATGAATCGCCTTTTACTACAACTGTTCTTTGCAAGAACTAAAGTCACACTGACACTGCAGTTCTCTACTTCCTTAGCACCAACAACGGCGTACAGTATTGCCAAATTTCAGTATGTTATTGTCGACCATATTGTAAGAGTATGTACGTCTTTCTTACAGAAATATGGCAACGTGGCATTAGGTCGCAGGACAATTGTATTTGGTTCACAAAACGTGTCCAGTTACGTACGTACTTTCCGTAGCAGCACAGGATTTTGGGCCAATATCATCCCATATCGATCAACGTTGTCCAGTATTGGGTCAATATTGGCACAATTTTCTTTACTGTTAGGATCCGCACATTTATACACGGCGAATATTCCAAGTGAGTATTTACCAACATTATTGACATTTATATGGGACCTGCTGATGCCAGCAGGATTTCATTTCAGATGGTGCAACGATTGTAATGGTGGACACTTTAAACACCAACTATGAGGCTGGTACGTAACCAAATAGTACCAATAAAGAGTTAACACAGGTATGAAAGTCATCTATTATTTTTTTACTGGTCTCTGTAATATCTCTGTGACAAAGTCATACAAATTTTTGTTCGTTTTTACACGTAATTACAATGAACAATTGAGGAGCGTCTTATCTCAATTAAAATAAAGCTCCAGAAATCATATGTTTATTTTAAACTTCCAGCTAAACAATTGCAAATATAATTATCATTGTATATTATTATGACTATATCTATCATAATAATTAATAATGGAAACTCTACGTCATATCATTTAGCTGCAAATGAATGAAAATATTTGTTTCTGAAGCGTGTTTTTATTGAATGGAGATAGGACGCTTTGCAAATAACCTCGTCAATTTAAAGTACGCAATTGCACGCCGTCTTGTTTAGTATCAGGAATAGCGTTATTGTGTCCATTAAAGAATAAACTTAACCGCGAAAAAAAAGTATATTTCATTTACTACTCTTCCTGTAGATGGTATTTGAACAGAATCAACAAACACTTTAGGATGTTTGATTACAATATTTTGTTATCGAAAGTCGATATCGATGCTAACTGAAGAGCGATTGATAGATTGAGTTGAGCATGAAAAATATCGAAATCTCATAAATCAACTATATCGAAATATTGTTAAATATTAATATTCGATTTTCGGTAGTCGTTAATATTGTTAATTTGATATTGGCAAATATTGATCGGGTATCCAAAAATCACACAACCCTTCACCCATGCCTAAAGCTACAGAGTAATTAGTTTTTATAATAGTACAAAAAAAATAACTTTGCAACTTGCGTAGACTAAGAAACTCAAACATTAAAAAATAACGTTGGGATCATTTCTTTTACTTAGAAAATACGCCTTGAATGATGCTAATTTCGAAAATTATTTTTCTCACTTTGTACAAAGGGACAGAGAATCTAAAAAAAATGCGAACCGTAGCGTACTCACGGGCGGATTTAAGGGAGACCTGGGGGCATTACCCCCCCCCAGTCATTTCAGAATAACTTTAAGATGTTTCATTCTAAACGATAGCTTTGAAATTTATCAATATAATACATTGTACTGCCCTCCCCAGGGTCTCTCTCTCGCTCCCATGAGTGTGCCAAATTGATATATTATTATTATTACCTCCTGCGATCTTGGGGTTTAGCAGTAGTAGGTTTCCTGTCCTCTCTTTGTTCTAAAGGTATGTCGACATCAGTGTTATCAAGCACCTGTCTCCTGTACAATAAAATGAAGAAAAAAAAAGAAATTAGTGTCCGAAAGCTTGACGTTTTCTGTACAAAAATTACAATTTTAATATTTTACCGATATCTCAATTTTGAACCATCTTTGGACCACTCTATACAAACCCATTTCAAGATTCATATTGGCTCGATTTTGGCTTTCTCTGTGCGTGTGATCACAAGTTCAATTCCGGCCGGGGTCCATTGAACAGAGTGGTTCAGAGCCTACTTTACCACAGACTGTAGGTTTCTTCCTGAGAAGACCACCAGCTCGTTTATGGTAATAACCATTCAATTAATCGATTTTGGATGTACTGAACTTGCTCCAAACTTGACACAATTAACTTTGCTGTGTGAAGCTTGAGATAAGTTTATTTTGTTATCGGAGAAGGTATTTCTCAGATTCTATCGCTTCTACATACAAATCCATACTGTTGGATCAATCCTTCAATTAAGCACTGGACGATCAGAAATTATTACTATGAATACATGGGGTAAGCAAATATATTGGTATCTAAACACATCAAGATTCTAGTACGTATGGATTGGTTTTATGGCAACAGAACACAAAAGTATAGGAATTAACTTATCAACATGGATTTTTCGTAAAACTCCAGAGTTAAAAACGGTTTCTTAACATTGAGAAAAAAAGTTCTTATCTGT